>CAJVPT010003852.1:0-14465 GCA_910592055.1 Acaulospora colombiana
GCTTCTGAGTTTTCCAAGAAAATTACCGAAAAAGGAAATTTTTTAAGGAAATTTAGGATCAGCGGAAAGAGTTTTTAGATTTTTTTTAATAAACTAGGCTTTGTTGATCCTTTAATATATATATATATGTATATATATATTTATATTTAAGAATTTTTGGATTGTATAATTAATGATTTAAAAATTGTTAAAGTTGAAATTTATAATAAAAATATAGTAAGTAGATTCAAACTTTTGGAAGTAACCATATATAAGTGAATAAATCTAATTAAAAATTAAAATAATTAAAATATATATCAATAATAAATCTAGATTATTTAATATAGACCTATTTGTCTATAGCACAGTGGTAGTGCTTCCAGGTCACAATCACAAGGTTCATAGTTCAATACCATATGAGAACTATATAAAAGATTTATGGAATAGAAAAACCGTCTATGATGCAAAACACAATCAGGTCTAAGAAAACACCAATCCTCTCCATTCCAGTTTCATACAAACAGGGTTTTCCCACTTCCAGTTTTAAATGGATTTTTCTTCCTATAAAAGATGCAATCAACATGGCTGAATACAAACAAATTTGAGAAAGGTACCAAAACTGGCAATAGTATCATATCCATCAGAACTATTTGAAAGGTATACTTTTCCTTTCATGGAACTAGCAAGTCAAGCCTGACAAATTAGTTGGGAGGAATCCAGAAGAATTGAAAATCTAAAAATAGAGGTGTCTAGGTTTTCTAGATAGGTAGTAGTAGAAATTAAATCTGATCAGATATTTCCAGGCAACAAGCCATCTGGTAGATTCTTTAAAAGTAAAGTTCTAGGAATATTTGTCAACATGAATAATAAAAATATACATTCCTTGCAATTAAATTTGTAAATTACTTTATCAAGTTAATAAATAAGACTGAGCTTCTATTCCAATAGATTATTTATATTTAATTATAAATTTTATTATTTTATTAATTTAATTTTATTTTATATATATCTTTTTTAAACTCTTTTTACTGATCCTTTGATCACATACAAAAAAAATATTTGCAAGAAGTTTTTATACTTCTTTACTAATAAAGTTTTAATACTTTCTTTAAAACAACTTGAAATATGGCTTTAAGAGTCGCTTCTATCCTTTTTCCTTTTGTTTACAATCTCTTTATTCAAAAACTTAACTTTTAGTAACCAAGAAAAGTCAAGTAATACCTTTTATACCAATAGTAAGAAAGTTCTCAAAGGAAGAAAAACTAATTGTGAAGTATCTGAAGGCCTATTTAATCTTTGAAGCAAGAGGTATATAGAGGTTTTTGATGATAGAAGTGCTTATTTTTCCCTTTCCAGTCACTTGTGAACCTCTTAGAACTATCGCTTTCATGATTTTCTAGTGAATTTTGTCTATCTTAGTTTAATCCTAAATTTTGGATAGCACAAATCCTCATCAAAAGGGATTGACTGACATGAAACACGTTAGTTTTTAAAATGAAAACAAGCTCCTATTGATCACATCCATGTGTTCTAATGACATTATTGATAATTGAAAAGAAGATTCTAGAAATGTTTATTTCCAAAAAGCTCAAGTTCCTTAATGAAAACTTTCATGATATTAAAAGATCAAGTGATGGGTAATGTGAATTGCAAACTCTTAGCTCTTATCTAAATTCCTTAAGTGGTAACAAAGATTTAATAAAAAAAAGCTAATATTTAAATGCTTTTCTTGAGATATTCCAATTCAGTGCTCACTTAAATGAAAGATCAGTTAGATTGACTCATCCAATGCTACGAGTGATAAAAAAGAAGATTTCTTTTGAGGTTCAAGTGAAGCAAGAAGACTATTCCAATTAGGTAGATCTTTTTTGAGAAGAGGTTGTTTTTATTTTTAAAATTTTTTGATGGTCCTTGAATTGTCCCCTTTTATCAATTATTTTTTTTTTCCTTTTCCCTTTTTTAACTTAGCAATTCTTTGGTTTTCAGGCAATCAACAGTGACAAACTGTTGGCAATAATCCTAATAGATAAAGGTTATTATTAATCTATTAGGAAAGTGTAATATTGTTTTCAAAATCTGACTTAGAGTACTTTTGTATGAAGATGAGTTAGTCACTTTGTGAAAGTCTGTAAAATATTGTAAATTTATTTTAATTTTTCAATAAAGACAAGCCATCGTAGTATGATTATGGATTAAAAAAAAAAAATAAAATAAAATAAAAAATAAATATATTAAGAAATTATTTGTAAACTTTTTCTACTGATTCCCAATTTTCAGAAAATTTTCTTTTTTTGGTAATTTTTGGAGAAAAAGAAAAACCAGTCAAAGAAACAAGAGAAACCATCTTTACAATTAAACAACTTACAAAACAAGTTCAAGAACTCTTTATAAAGTACAAAAGATGTAAATTTTATAAAAATTACTAACTTCTACTATATAAATTTTTTTTTTTAGAAAGAAAAAACAATAAGAAAGACTAAATTACAGTAAGCTCTTGAAAGTCCAATATTAATCTCACAAAGCTCCTAGCTAGGTCAGTACAGATTAATACCTTTCTAGATATCAAGAAAAGCTTTACAAATAATAACTCAAATTAATAAATTAGTCCAAGTCCAAATACTCATAAAACCTAGAGAGATATCCAAGCTTCATTGACTATATAATAAAGAAGTATACACACAATAAAAACAGTATTTCAATAATATTACATCACACAAATACTAACACATATATTTTTCATCATAAGCTCAAAGACACATCAAATAAATAATATTAATATATTTTTTACATGTTTACACAAATTAATTATCAACAACCCTATAATCCCATGTGTTTACTATTGACTGATTAACAATATCAATAATACTATCACAATATATATGTAAAATAAATATTATCAATACATTATAATAAACAACAAGGTTTTTTTAAATTACCAAAATAATAATAAGGAATAAACAAATCTGCAATATATATCTAAGAAAACATAGCAATGATTATCAGCAAAATATAACAATATCAAACATAGTCAACTTACTTCCTATTACATAATCAACATGTTTATGAGAAAACATAAACTTTTACAGATTGCTAAGAAAAAAGAAGTACATATTATAGAGAACTTAGCTTAATTATCAGATAAATATGATTAACAATGAAAACTATGGACAATACAAACCCTTCTTAATATTATTTCAACTTAAGAAATTACCATGAACCCTATCTCAGGTTCAACCCAATACTTGATTATAGATAGTATCATTGCTAGAATTTTGAATATCAATCATACCACCTTTATCAAAGCCAACATTTTCAGACAATACATTCTTTATCTATGAATCAAAGGACAAGAAAAAGAAGAAGATCTTCTAACTCCATTTTTAAAGAATAAATACTTGAACATAATAAAACAAGCTGAGCAAGTGCAATACTCTTTGCAAAATATTATGTCAAGTTAGACAATATCTGAAAACAATCTTCCTATATATAGCTTACCAGATAAGGCAATTGCCATGGAAGTTCAAACAACTATAACAGTTAAAATCCCAAATATTACTAAAATTAAAATGTGAGATAAGGAGCTCAAAGACATAATTGAAATGGAAGTTATCAGTAAGAAGATTAAAGGAGACAATATAGCTGAGCAACATATATATAAGACAAGAAATAGATCAAAGATATCCAGTATCAATCCTTTTTATATCAAGGTAAATAGTGAATATAAAATGGATGTGTTCACTTCCAGGCTTCCAGGAGAAACTGAAATAGAATAAATAGCATATTTGCAAAATATATTAGGCTTGCCAAAAGATTTTTAACCTTTCAAAAAAAAATTTATCAATGACAATATATAAACAACATTCTGTTGTAAAGAGAAGGAAGATACATTATAATGTTTTGAAAAGATTAATAAAAAAGAGGAAGAAAACTTTACTATTATATCTATAGATATAGAAAAATGATCAAACTCTATTCAACTATCAAATAAAAAAGTTTTTTAGTAAATAAAAGATGAATAAAAAACCTCACTAATGATTACACTTATAGACATTGACTGAAACTACTCATGTCAAGAAATCAAATCTGTTTTCAATAAATATAGACATATAATAAACATTCATATTTATAATAATTCATAATTACAACAATAAATCAAGGCACGTATTACCCCTTATAAGAAATATATCAACCTTGAGAAGAAATAGATGATTTATATCAACACAAAAACTATTAGGGCTATCTTTACTCGACTAAGCCTGATAATAATAAAATTAATAGAATTATCAAATAGCATAATTCACAATTATTATAATTATATGGAATGCATAACACTATCACTAGTTTAATCATATAAGTAGTCAAACATACCAAAGTTTATGTTACATCCTTAGAAATCTATATATACTAAAGAGAAGAGGCTATACAGTAATTTGCTTCTCATTAGTACAAGATTTAAATAATGCTTTAAAACAATATATACAATATTTATTTATGGTTATAAACTCATCTGGAGTACTAGAGAACATTTTAAAAAAGAACAAATTCCTTCTCAAGAAAGACAAGATTATATCAGAAAGAGTGCTGGAGAGTACTTTGAAAAAAAAATAATATATAATGAAGAATTGATTTATACAAAAAGTAGTGGAGATAATGAAGAAAAAGTTCACATCAAAACAATACATAGTAAACTTTATTTAAGACAATTAGATCAAACAGATATCAGAAGCAATATTAGGGCCAATTGGTATATAACATCTGAGGATGAAGCAGAAATAGAAAGAGATTCTAAAAAAAAAATAGATCTAGAAAGAAGAGAAAAAAGGAAAAAATGTAATTTTCAAGTCAACAAATATATTACTAGAACAATAGAAACTCCTCAATATTTTGTCACAAGTAGTAATAGGGAATCAATAAAACACTGTTATAGAAGATATTGGTATGATAGATCTAAAAGTCCCTATCCCAAAAGTGAAAGTGATCAAGATCCCCTTTATCAAATCCTAAATAATTTTAAACAACTAAATAATAGAATAAATCTAATTGAAAAAAAAACAAGTAGTCAAAATAGAATAAGAGGGGGGCAATAAAATAATCATTCCTAAAATTAGTACCAGTTCAATCAATGTATACTAGGAGAGAGTTTGATTCACAAGAAGAATTAAGCTTATCCTGAAGAAAAGATGCAATTCTGAAGGAATCAGTAGACATTAACATAACCTCTCCTTATATAACACATGATGTGTTACTAAATAATTTTATAAGTGCACTAAAAAAAAACACTATTAATAGAATTGAAAAGAATATATACTATATAACAAATATACTATAGACAACTCTTCACTAGCCAATACAATTTCAATTGGAACACACAATGTTAGAGTGATCAATACTAGCCTGGATCAATAAAGGCTATATAAACTCTTATAAGAACTCGATATAAATATCCTAGGTATCTGTGAAACTGAACTAACAAATGTAGCAGCAGAGTTCACTTTTACTTCACAACAAATGCACAAGTTTTTTTACAGTAACAATGATGAAAAACCAAGAGGATCTGGAGTGAGACTCTTCATTAATAAGAACACTGAAAAAAAGCTAGAATTTATAAAAAAAATCAAGTCTACATAATAGGAGTCAGCTTTTTATTGACAAGATGTAAGCTTTATATCTATCAAGTATATCTGCCATAAAAAAAAACAGTAAATAGATGGCTACAACACTTATTTCAAAATAAAATCCTAGACAAATAAAGAAATTACTTTAAAATTATAATTATGAGAGATTTCAATACAGTTATCAATTCACTAGCAGATTAGCCACTTTCTAATAAAACAATACCTAGATACAAAAAAGTTAAAATAGGTCTTTTCAACTTTCTAGAAGACTAGAACTATAAAGATATTCAAAACTCCTGGAAAGAAGAAAGCATCACATTCACATGAACAAACAATATATCATATAGTAGAATTGACTATATCTGATTATTATCAGAAATCAGTCTAAACAATATATATGAATTTAAAAATATTTTAGTAAAAATATTATCAGATAGTATTTATACTTTATTGTTGGCAAGAATAATGACAAACAATCTACTTAAGAATCAAGCTCAATAATAACGTAAATCAAAAGGTAAGAAAATATCTAATACAGTAAATTCTATAGTTAAACAATAGAAGAAATTCAAATTTTGGATAGAAAGCAAGTTTCTAAAGACTGATTCTCAACCTTTCAGATCAAGTAAATGATTCTTAAGAACTTAATAAGGTCTAATATGATTTTGAGTCAATAATTATCAAGAGTATATACAAACATTTTTTAAAAAAAATAAATTTATTCTACACCTAACATAAGAAAAGAAGCAAAGCTTAGATTAGCAATTCCAAAGAAAGATTTTGAAAACTATAAAAAAGCTAATAAGATTCACTTTCTTCTAAAGAAATTATAAGTCAATTGGGATATTAAAATCCTAAAGGATGTAGAAAAAACTATTCAAAAATTAAGAAGTCTTGATAAATCTATCAATGAAGAAATAACTCCTCCCCAGTCACAAGAAGAAATTTCAGAGCATTGTCAAAAGTTACTAAGATAAAGCATACCCTTAGAATGATATATAAGAAGAAAAAAAGTCTTTATATCAAAAACCAAATTAAAGAAGCCCTAGAAAACAAATATAAAGATCTTAAATTTAATCAAAAATGGATATTGAGCTCTATCTTGAACTGCAAAAGACCCAGAATCATACTAAATTAAGTTTTAACCAAAAACCAGGAAGTAATAGAATATATAGTTACTAATTCTCAAACCATCAAACCAAAGACTAAAGACTATCATAAAGAAACTTTTAAATAAAGAAATATCAACTTTGAAAGTTTAAATTCCTCTTGAAAAAAAAAATACCAATCTAAAGAATGGATTAATCCAATATGATATTCATCACTAACAGAGAAAATCAAAATAGAAGAACTCAAAGCTACTTTGCAACATTTCTCAAACAAAAAGGCAACTAGTCTATCATATATCAGTTATGAAATACATAAATACTTAAGTACTAAAAGAAAAGAGATTTTATGTTTACTGTTCAACAAAGTCTTAAGTATTGAACAAATACCTAAGAAATGAAAAAGTAGTAATATCTATTCTAGCCCTAAATTCAAGCCATGGAAATGTCAATTGAGCAATACAAGACCTATTGTTCTTCTTGAAACTATTCAGAAATATTTTACTAAGATTCTTATCAATTATCTATCAATAATATATAAACAATATAAAATTCTCAAAGGTTCAAACTTTGTTAGTCTACCAGGAGAAAGTACAACAGAACCTATCTATCTATTAAATAGTATTTGTAAAGAAGCGAGAGAAAAGAAAAAAGAACTATGGATTTTTTTCAAGACATTGCTAAGGTATATAATATAATATCTCTCTTTATGCTTGAAAAGGCTATAGATTAAATTCGAATTTCAACAACTATTAAGAAAATTATAATAGATCTCTTCAAAAACAGAAGTTGTAACATTATTCTATCCAATAGACTCTTTAATCCAATAGTTGTAAGAGATGATATAGATCAAGGAGAAATGATCTCTTCACTGTTATAGAGAATTTTTTATGATCCATTGCTATATAAAATTCAAAATAATACTACACTAGATTATATTATGAAAGAAGAATAGTTATCCAATTTTCATAAACCTGAGAAAAAGACCAAGCTCTCTTTAAGGCAGATAGTAATTGTATATATAGATGATATTATCTGGATTGACAAAACAAAAAAAGACCTGAAAAGTATTTTAGAAGAAGCAAAAAAGTTCTATATAGCAAATAACTTACAATTTAATGTGACAAAGTCAATTCTCCTCACTATTAATTGAAATTCTCAAGATCCTGAAATGGTTCAAGCTAAAATAAAAAATACTATAGTTTATGAGATCAATAAAAAGAATCAAGCCAGATTCCTTGATATTTGGTTAGGACCAAAACAGAAGAACCAGGATATGATTAGTTCAATAAAATCAGAAATCAGAGTAGTAGTTCAAGCAATAACTAAAAATAAGTTGACAAAAAAATATGCTTGTTATGTTATTAATAGAATTTTGATTTCAAGAATAGAATATAGAATATAACATATATACTTGAATAAGAAGATATGTGATGATCTAATAGCTATATTCAGAAAAGTTTTCAAGAACAAAGCTTTAATTTGTGAAACAATTCCAAATAGTTGTACCTACAACAAAGAAATATATGAGCTTAAAAGTATTTGGGAAATATAGTTGGAAAGCTATATATTAGCATTATTCTACCAACTTAATAATAGTGAAACCCTTGACATGGCGACTATAATTTAATTGAAACAGAGTCAGATCAAAGGCTAGAAAGCTGGAAATATCTTTGATAATTCTATAGACTTATATAAGCTGATCAAAGGTAACCTGGCAGTTGCAACATTGACCCTGGTCAAAGATCTACAGATTATATTTTAAAGTTGGATATGGAAGAAAATCTTTAACTACCAAGAAGATATCCTATCTATCAAGTCAATTCTATAAAATGATAGAGAATATACAGTAAAAAAGCCATTCCATTACTATATAAGCATAAAATCATATTTCTGGATCAAATTATCAATATAATTATGATGATACTTAAGGAATGGAGAGCAATTCAGATTCTTTTTAATAAGTGTAAAGGATCAGTCCTCTCTTGATACAAAAAGATTTATGAAAAGATGACAGATAATCAAGACCACTTAAGAAAATCATTATATGGATTAGATTGGACAAACTACAACATGTAAACTGAAACATTTCCAGTATACCCAAATAAAAGAAAAACATATTGGTCAGTTCACTCTAGCTTTTTAACTAATATATTAAAAAAAATGTCATTCTCAAATAACAAAATCCAGTTCACTCCATACTAGTTATCATATGATCCTATTAGAAACTATATCCCATTTCAATTAGATAGATCATCTCAAGCCTTAAAAGTAGTTCCATCACAAATCTGCCTTCTCCCATAGCTAAATAGACATAAAAATCTGAAAAAAGGAAAACAAGTTCTTCTACCAGGCAATTCCACAGACTGACAAATAACTACAAGGCAACAGATGTCAACTCCACCTATTTTAAAATCTATAGAAATAGAAATTCATGTAGAAAACTGGGAAGCCATATTATTAGACAAGCTATTCAATCAAACAAACATATAGAAGAACTTATAAATATTCTGCAATACAATAGAAGGAGCATGGCTAATCAGTTCATTTTTTTATATAGATGGCTCCTATAAAAAATAAACAAAAGATAGTAAACTTGAAATGGAGTTTGTTTGGGTTCTAATAGAGGATAGCAAAGTTGAAAACCAATTCTCAACAGAAGCATTAACATGTCCATCAGCAATTAGGACAGAAATATTAATCATCCTTACTGCACTATTCACTACTCCTTGAAACACAACAGTCTTAATCTTCATTGATTGTAATATTGCAGTTAAGACATGAAAGTCTATTATTTCACAAACAGAGGTATCAACAAAAAGATGGATAAAGACTACCAACTGATCAATATAGAGTAAGATCAAAGTTCTAATAAAAAAGAAAGATCTTATCTTAAAAATTACAAAGGTCAAGGCTCATGAGATCAAAAAGTTCAATAATCAGGTAGATCTACTTGCTAAATAGGCTAGATACGAGAATCCAATAATCTGGAATCAACTATCAAAGTTAAGAAAAATCCTTACAATAGTTACATAAAGTGAATATACAATAGAAATTAGTATTAGAGAATTTGTTAAAATATTTAACAAAAAAAGAATCAGGAAAAACTAGATAGCACAAAAAAGGATTCAAGAGCTATTAATTCAAAAAGATAAAATAATAGATTGGTTAACCTTCTGGAATCAATTCAATCCATCCAACACCTTTGATACCTTCTTCAAAGCTAATAAAAACAAAAGCTTTCTAACTAACTCAACTCACAATGAATTTCCAGTACTGTAGATACTCAAGAAAAGGAGACCAGATATTTATACTATAATAACTTGCCCAGTATGTGAACTTCATGAAGAAACATTAGAACACCTTTTCAAATATCCAGTCATCAAAGAAGCCAGAGAAAATATATGGTGGAAAGCAAAAGAGAAAATTAATCACTACATCTATAAAGAAATTAAAGATAAGAAAGAAGTTTATACTATAATTGATAATTGGACAAGTAGATGACTAGAAGAGATCAAGCAATCCAATAAAAATCTTTTCAATACTATCTATAAATACATAGAAGAAAATGAAACCACCTCTTTAAAGAATTACTTCAAAGCATAACTCAAAATTCCTCTAGCATCCACACAAAGCATAATTAATAAGCTTTGTCATAAAATGAGGAAAAACTTTAAAGAAAATATCTGGAACAGTCATTGCACTAAAATAATAGAGTAAAAAAAAAAAAACATAATATTACTGAAAAGAATAAAAAATCTAAAAGACCTGGGTATAGATCAAATGTATAGACTATACAAAAATAGAAAGAATCTTCAACATCTTTAGAAAACCTGGAAAAGGAAGCTTTTAAAAAAAAAGGAGGGAAAGAATTATATAGAAATCATTAAAGATTGGGTTCATTATGATACTAAATGACTTGATTTTTAACTGCAGACAAAATTTAAAATAATCTACAATAATAACCTGTAGGTAATGATTTTATTAATTAGAGGTTTTATCCAAGTTAGTAAAGAAGTGAAATATTATTTCCTAAGTTGTATCTAGAGAAATAGGTTTTTAATAACAGGTAAATTAGTATGTGAAAGTCAAAATATCTTATAAATATCCTTATACTATATATACAGTATATAATAAAGACATGCCATGCTAATCTGACTACAGGTTAAAAAATAAAATAAAATAAAAGATAAATATATTTTAATATTTTTAATTATTATTTATTTAAATCTTAAAAATTTTTTTTATTTTTTTTTTATTTATAATATAAAATCAATTTCTATTAACTAATTTTATTTAAATATATATATTTTTTGAAATAATAACTTAGCTATATTTTATTGAACTTTTAAATGTTTTACAAAATACCTATTATAAGAAATTGTTATTAATAAAACAATTTTAGAAATTATAGAGAAGCTTAGAATTTCAATATTATTACTACTACTTTAATATTATGGCTGATTACTTTTCACGGATTTTTTTAATTAAAAATATATTATAATTACTTTTATTATTATTATATTATAATATCTTTCATATTATATTTATAAAATAACTTATTGTTAATAAAAATTTAATTAAATAAATCTAATTTTATACTGAAAAAAATATTTGTTAATCTGTCTAAGTATTCTTAACAAACATGTATTAAAAAATCATGTTATTTCAAAATAAAAAAAAAGTCTCTTTAAATATGTTTATTGTAATATTTTAATTTTACTTTTTTGAATAAATTTGAATTTTTATCTATTTAATGAAGCTAAAAGAAATTTATCTGATTATCAAAAATAAATAACTATAATTTCAAAAATAGTTATAATATCTTATAATCTTTACTATAGTTAAGTAAACTTTTTTAGTAGAAACTAATAAGTAATTGAAGCAATATTCTATATTTATTTATATATAATTATTAAAGTAACTTATAGTGATACTGGTTAAAAAAAATAAAATTCTTTTTACTGATTCTTTGACTATACACAAAAAAGATGTTTGCAAGAAATTTTGATACTTATATGCTAATAAAGTCTTACTACTCTCTTTAAATCAACTTAAAGAGTTCCTTTCAGAACTTTTCTATCTTCCCTCTATCTTATTTACAATCTCTTTTGGACAAACTGAACTTTCGTGACCTGCAAAGTTCAATTCTCACCTTTACTATTAATGGCAAAAAAGTTTCTAAAGAGAAAAGAATCAACAGTGTAGTACCTATTACTTCTCAGCTATAGTGGATAAATAATAGAGATTTTATCCCAATTAAAGGACTTATCTTTCACTCTTTGACTGGTGTTGTGACCTCTAAGAGCTATCTATTTTATGGTATTTTGAGAAATATTATCTATTCCAGCTTGATCCTAAAATTTCGGATAGAATGGGTTTTACTAATTCTGATTGACTGATACAAAACATATTAGAAAAGATTGATAAATAAGCTCCTATTGGTCACTTCATATGTCTAAATATATTTTCTCAGCTCTATAAGAACTTGGGATCTACCATAAGTCATATGTGTTTGTATGAATGGATATAGGATATAACACTAATATATCATTAGATATCAGAAAGAGTCTATTCGATCATGGCAAAGGTCATAAAAAGCTTGATTGACCTTCTTTCAAGTTAGAGTTACTTATATTCTAATTATATGTTATATAGGTTCTCAACCTCTACTACTTGAAAAAGTCTAGATTAGAGAAAGTAGAAAGCTATCATAAATATTTAGTAATAAAGCTCGTATATAAAGCAATCTAGAAAGTTTTCATTCTATCTTCAAAAAATTATAAGCTGAAAGACTGGAAGACTAATATCACTTTACCAATTGAAACTTGAGTCCAAAAATGTCAGCAGTGATATACGAACTAGCTGGACAATCTGGAAAATCCTTATTAATTACTAATACCAATAGTCACCAATAAAGTATATCTACTGTAAGACTAGGTACTATCCTTCTTATAAGAAATTAAATTTGAAATAAAAGACACTGATGAGTAAGTATATCCATATTTAGATAGGAATGGATTTAATTGATAATGTATTGGAAGACTTTCAAGTTATTATGTGAATATTAATATATTACTTGAACCTAAAGATGGGTCTTAAAGAGAAAGGCAGAGAAAAAAATCAAATATCTCTCATTAGGAAACATTAAAAATTTTAAATTAATAATTATAAAAAAACTACTCATGATTATTCTCCATTATCCAAATCATTGATTTATTATATTTCCTGACTTTTGTTCTTATTAAAGTAAAAAGCTATGAATTTTGTTCCTCAAAAAGGGACATAAGTGATCTGCAAAATTTTATATGCTAAATACTTTCGAAACCCATCATTACCTAAACCTTTCTTGTTATTTCTTTTCCACAAGCCTTAAAACTATAGATTCTCACTTTGATCTTTAACTTATCTCTATAAAGGTTTCTCTTCTCAGATCTTTCTACAAGGGATTCAGAACAAGACAGACATATGTCAAGAAAAAAGACTAATACTTGCTTAAAATAGTATATAGCCATTCAATTTTATTTTTATTTTTATTTTATTTTTATTTTCACGACACTAGCACACTCTAGAAATATTAGTTTTTCTTTTGTAAAAGAAAGGGCAATAAGCTTCAATGTAGCTTTAAAAATAGTTTTAGCTTATCATTATTTTTATTGTTCCTGAATATGTATCCATATATCTGTATTTTGTGCAATATATATATGTAATTTGGAAAACAATAAAGTTAAGCATGAGCTTGTCAAAAAAAAAAAAAATTAAAAAAAATTATTTGATATATTGTTATTTATATAATATTTAGCAAAAATAAACAATTTACAAAAAAATAATATAAATAAATTAACAAGTATATAATTCAACTATAAATATTATAAAAATTGGTATATTAACAATTTATCAAAAAATTTGTTAACAATTTGTTAAATAATTTATTAACTATTTAACAAAAATTTATTTAAAGTTTATTATAAAATTATTTATTGATATTTTAATAAAAATTTAATATTAATTTATTAATAATTTATTAAAATTTCCTTAATAGTTTAATAATAATTTTTTTTTGGTTTTTTTTTAACTCTTTATCAGGTTAGTTATATGTATTTTATTAAAAATTTGTAAACCATACATATAATATATAGTAAATCGCTAAATCTAAAAAATACTAACTAGCTTACTCATCTTTGTAATTATTACTCTAAGTGTAACTTTGGAAGTAATTTATTGCCCCATTAGAAGTTTAGGTGAAAACTCTTCCAACTCTTAATATCATTGCTTGCAGATTACTACTATAGATCATTTTTTAAGTTTTAATATTACTTAAAATCTAAACATATCATTTCAAATCTAACCCTCTTAATAAGATATTTTTTAAATCTTTATCTTCTAATCCTTCTTTCTCTAGTATTAGAGTTTTCCTTTTTAGTCATATAGTTTTAGCACCTAGAAGATTAAAAGGTTTTTTTATCTTATTCTTCTTTTGAATTCCTTGCAATCTTTTCCATTCTAATATTCTTTCATATCTTGCATTTCAGACCTTCTTCTGGAACTGGTTACAAGTTATACTTTATAGCTTTTTAATCTATTTTCTTGCTTCTTTTCCAATTCTTTTACCATAGTATTTAAGGTTCATCATCTCAAGAATAAGTTTGCTTCTTATTAATCCTACAAAAAAACTTAATGTATCCTAACTAGTTTTTCCTGATTCTTTTTTTGTTAAATATTTTAACAAATTCTCTAATACTAATTTCTATTGTATATTCACTTT
>CAJVPT010003853.1:0-14462 GCA_910592055.1 Acaulospora colombiana
GCTATGAACACGGCGAAGGAGTTGAAAAGGATGAACATAAGGCATTCGAATATTATCAAAAATCTGCTGAGATGGGTCACGCAAATGGAACGTATAATGTTGGAAATTGCTATGACAATGGTAACGAAGTCGAAAAAGATGAGTATAAGGCATTCGAATATTATCAAAAATCAGCAGAAATGGGTCACGTAGACAGAATGTTTGTGGTTGCTAAATTTTACCGAAATGGGGTTGAAGTAGAGAGAAATTTACAAATGGTTACTCATTGATATAGACAAAGAAATTTATTACTAGGTAATTATTAATAATGTTATTTTGTATTTTAAGTATTAAGTATTAATGTTAAAAAATTTGTAGTTACAAGTAACCAGACTTATAAAGATTATGATATCGATATCGAAGAAGAATTAAAAGAAATACTCGATGAAAATAAATATTCATTATCCTGGATTCCTTATGAAGAATTTTATGATGTCTACGAGATAGGACGAGGTGGATTTGCAACAGTCTTTTTTGCTAAACATAAAGGGAAACAGATTTGTGTTGCGCTCAAACTGCTTCACGGATCGGGGAATGACCACAAGGAATTCATAAAAGAGATAAATATTATATTAATTCATTCATCGTGTCATCATATTTTTTATCTGATATAATTTATTTATTCAAAGTTAAAGGCATATTGTGACATTGGTTGTGAAAATCCTATATTCATTCAATGCTACAGGATATTAAGGGACAAGGCTTCGGGTTATTACATTCTCATCATGGATATTGCATCGAAAGGATTTTTGCGCAAGAATCTTTATCGCATCTCACAAATGGAATGGAAGGAAAAGATAAATTTATTACTTTGCATTTCCTTCGATCTTCAAATAATCCATTCGCAAAACTTCATTCACTGAGATTTGCATAGTGGCAATGTGCTACAGTCAAGTCTAAATAGTGGATACATTTCAGATCTAGGCCTTTTGGTATTGAGTTATATAAAAATCGAACCTAATGGAGTCTATGGAATTTTATCGTATATAGCTCCAGAAGTTTTATGTGGTAATTCATATACCATGGAATCAGATATATACTCATTTGGAATAATAATGTGGAAAATTTCTTCAGGAAAGGTTGTGCCCTTCGATAATCAATCCAGAAGGCAACTTTAAATTCAATCTTGTAATGACCTATGACCTCCCATCGTCGAAGGTACACCACAATATTATATAGATCTTATGAAAAAATATTGGGATAAAAATTCTGAAAATCACCCACCTGCGAAGAAAATTTATGAATTCTTACCGAATGGCAAAATGATAAAAATATTTTAAATATTTTTCCCGAGCTCACAACAAAGAATATGGAAAATACGGTAAATACATATGTTTATGAGGAAGCACTCTACAAAAGTGAGCTAATCCCTTATATAGATAGTAAAATTCTTGATTTGGAGATCAAATAGTCAACTACAACATATACTGTAGATCTTTTCAAAATCAATTTAAATATTTACTACATGTCAAGTAACGTCTACTTCATTAAAACTTTAGTTAAAACAATTATATCCTGTAATTTATCACATTTGTGAGAAATTGAAACTATATTCAGTGTAATAGCAACTTGCAACACAAAACAATAACAAAATAACAGATACTATAATTAATAATTATATACCTAGGCCATTATTTGAAGCGTGAAATGATTTAAAGAACTCTTGAGATTTTATCATACTTATATAGCCACCAAAATTAATTATATTAAGATTTTTCAAATTTAAATTTTTAAATTTGGTGTAATATAAAAATCGAAAATAAAAAAATTTTTTTTTTTTATTTTTCTCAAATGATTGCTTTTGACAATCGCATCATATTTTTCTTTCTAATATCTATTACATATATATTTTAGCTACAAATGTTATATTATAAGATAAAAATTTAATAATAAATATTTAGTTTATTTTAAAAATATCAAATATATAATTAATAAAGTCTTGATTATATTTAATTTATTAAAATCAAAAAGTATTATTCATGATTTATTTTAATTCAAAATTTTTTTCTTTATATGTGAAATTATTAAAATTGAAAATTTTTATTTTATTGTTTTTTTTTAATGCTGGCATAGCCTTGTTTTATTTATTATGATTTTATAGTAATAGTACAAGATTGAATTATATATTAAATCAAGACATAATATTTATTTACTTACAAATAAAAACTCAATTGAACTAATTTTTTGCAAAAACTGTTTACTTTATAGCTTGTTGTTATTTCTTTAAGAATATTAACTTGGCAAGGTTAGATCAATACTAAAAAAATTTTTAAGTATATAAAAAGTATCTATATATTTATCAATTGATTAATTGTACAGTATATGTTGTTTTTAATATTGTTCTTTTATTCTATAAAAAAGAATGTTGTATATTATATTATTTTATTTTATTACTCTTTTTTTTCTTTTAATTATTTCTATTTTATTTTTTTAATTTTAAAAGTATTTATATCTATTTAGTCAAATTTTATACAAATATTCTATTAAATTAATTTATATATTTATTATGCTATATATTGAGTTTATATATATTTATTCTTGATTACTTTTTTTATTTTATAAAAATATTTATTAAGGATTATTTATTTAATAATGGCTTCAAGATATTTTATATAGTTTAAATTAATTTTTTAAGAAAAGATTTAATAAAGTTTTTTTCATATTGTTTTTTCTATATACAGTATATTTATATTAATTATAATAGTTTTTATAATTTTATTTCTTATTGTTTCCTTTTACTAACATATAAAAAAATATAAATATATCTTATTTTTTTTACATTTTGAATACTTTTTATCTTAATATATAAAAAATTTAATTATACAGTTTTTTTTAATTAAAATTTATTGTTCTATAGATTTGAATTAAACTTTCTATATTTTTGGACTTTTTAATTTGTAATAAACTAATCAAAATTATATTATTAATAGTTAAATTAATATTATATTTAATTGAATTTATTAATAAAAATATTAATAAATTCTTTTTAATTGTTATTATTTGATATATAAAACAAATAGTAATATTTTAACAAAAAATTGACAAAATAAATTTAATAATAAATTAATATCAATTAGTATACTACAACAAAAAATTTTAATATTAAATTTAAAAAAATTTAATAAATAATATACTGTATATACTATAAAAAATTTAGTATAGAATTTGATAATAAATTATAAATTCAATATATTGTAATAAAAATATTTATATAATTATATTAAAATAATATTAAAAAAAAAACTTTTTTTCATAGATCTTTTTTTTCTTAAAAATTTTCTTTTTTAGTAATTTTGAGAAAAAAGAAAGAAAGTGAATGGAAAAATAAGTTCTTAAAGAGAACTTAAAAGATAATACAATTTGAGGGGACCCAACTATAATGAAAATATTCTGGCAAGAGGTAATATAAGAAACACATGCAAAGAATCAAATTTGAACATTGGAAAGGAAATCAATAAAAATATAGAAAAAATAGTTTTGCAAAAAGAAAATAGATCAAAAAAAATACATAACCAATTCTAACAATAAACAATAATCAATCTTTAAAAGTCAAGCAGCACTGAACCTAGAAAAGTGACAACTAATAACTTTATTTAAAGCAAATAAGTTAAAGAAAAAATCTAAACAACATCAATCAGCAGAAAAAGTATATTTGCTATAGAAAATCCTAAAGAAAGCCTAGCAGTATAATCAGAAAAAAAAGAAACTAGAGTATGAACTATCAACTCAAATGTAAAAAAGGAAATAATAGAAGAAACTGAAGAAAACATTGTTTAAATAGACTGAAACTTTGAAGAAAAATGGTTGACCAGAAGAAAAAAATGGAAAAGCAAAAATCAACACTTTTAGTAGGTTCAGGTCCAGATCTTCTTTTAATAAAAAAATCAGATTTTAAAGAGAAAAAGCCAATATAGAAATTAAAGTAAGTGCAATTCCTAACAGAACAACAAGTTAAAAAGTTGTCTTTCTCATTAAAAGTCTAGACTCTCTCATAGATTTTATGTTTATCTTTAGTAAAGAAAAAGATAAGAATAAATATATCATAACCATTTTTAAGAATAAACAAGTTATAGACAAGACATGTAACATAAACTTACCAGATACAAGTAACATGCATTTTAAACATATAGTAACTATATCTTTGATACAAAAAAAGAAAACTAGTATCATTTTATAGGACATATTCCTAGAAGTTAAATTTATTGAAGTATGACAAGCCTTTGCCAAATATAGCAAAATTATTAATATCACTATAACAACTCAAGAGATGTGATAAATTATGACAATAACTTACGTAGATAAGGAAAACAAGAATACAGTCATCAACAAATGAAGTGTTTCACTCAGAGCTGACTCAATCAGAGTCTTTGATACTCAATAAAACACTGAAAAAATAAAATAAAGAGGAGCTATAGTAGTCAAACTTATCAACCTTTCACAGAATACAATAGTCTTTGATCTTAAATATATATATAAACAAATCAAAGTCAAAACATATTATATTTCAAGATATCTCTTATACAAAAGAAAAAGATTTACAGTAATTGGCTTTGAAAATGAGGAAACCAGAGAAGCCATCACAAGTAAAAACTTTTACCTAGGAGAAACCATAGTAAAATAGAAACATATCGAAACCAAGCTATGTAGTCTATGCAGTAGTGCAAAACATTTAGTGACAAACTGTCCACTAAAGAAATGTCATGCACAATAAAAGCAATACAGATCAAACAAGCTAATCATTTCAGCAAACTTTACATCAAATACAAATCAGTAAAAACAAAAGCAATTAGGAATCTAACCAAATAAAAGTACAACAATATTAAATCAAGATTCTATACAAAAACAGCTAGACAAGACCAACAAACTAGAAAAAACCAACCTCTTGAATTAAAATCAACAAATGTAATGGATGAAATTTTGGAGATATTAAAAAAAATTAAAGAAGAAATCAAAGAAATCAAAGAGGATAGCAGATTTGAATAAACATGTTATTAATTTGAAAAGCTATAATAAAGAATATATGGAACAAGTAAAGGAACTTTAAGGTACTGAGAGAACTGAAATCATATAGCAGAAAATATTAAGAAGACACCTGACAATCTTCAAAAAATTCAAGTTAAACAATAATACATCTACACTACTATAAATAGGTTAGACCAAAATATGAATAGAATGTTAAATGTCCTAACAAACACCTTGAACTCAAATTCACCTCAACTTACTCCTATCCATCAATGAATTTGATCACAGCAAATATTATAAATAATAGTAATATCCTTTCAATAAAATATATAAATACTTACAATATAAATAACATCAATACATATATCAATTTTCAAATAAACTTAACACAATATATAATAAATAATGATTTAAATGAAATAGTAGAAAACCCAAAGAATACTATTTGGTAAGCAACAATATATAGGATCTAAGTCTTGATTAATGATAAAAAAAAAAAATGATTGGTTTACTTGATGTGCCATAAAGGAATGGAACATAGTGATAATGATAGAAACAAATGGAAAAAACTTACAATCCAAATGCTAAAAGTATCCAAAATATAATATAATATGGTCTCATGATGAAGAACAAAAAATAAGATAGAATTTAAACATATGCTTAACAAAGAAATAACAAAGAGAGTTTTTAAGTATAACACATGACCAGGAAAACTCATTCATATAGATCTGGCCTTTCCCAAAAAACAAAAATTAAGAATTATAGAAGTATACTTTCCAGCCCAACAGGGAGACAAAAATCAACAAGATATCCTAAATCAATTAAAATAATAGGTCAAGAAAACTATCCAAAAAGATTGACATATCCTAGTTATGGGAGACCTAAATAGTGTCCTCAATCTAGTATGAGATAGAGACAATATAGATAGAAGGAGTATAACTAATAAGTCCTTAGGTCTTAAATAGAGATCCTCATAAACAACAGCCTGAAAGATATATACATACTCCACAACCCTACTAAAAGAGAGTTCTCTTGGAGTTTAAATACTTGCAGCAGCAAAATAGATCAAATATGAATGAACATACTACCTACCTGGCAAATTATAAAAGCCTTTATTAGTAAATTCTTAGACTCTCTTATTCTTAATAACTATAGGCCAGTCATAACATATATAGAAGTATAGCAACTAAGTTCAAAAAAAGAACCAACCTATCACAAACCTAATATCAGATACAATTGATATCTCATAAATAATGAAAAATGGGAAAAGTTTGCTCTAAAAATAGAAAGCTTCTTAAGTAACAAAAAAGCCGAGCCAATATCTATAAACAAACAATGGAACAAACTATAAAATTACTTTCTAAGAACAGCAAATCTATATATCTTCAAAAAGAAACAACATCAGAAAAGAAGAATATCTAAAGAAGACAAGCTAATGGAGAGGTCACTCCAGTAGCTACAACTGCTCAGAAATTAAATAAAGGTGACTTTGAAAATAGATGGCTTATCTTCAAATATAATAACCATTTGTAAGAAAAGTTAACTGATTTCAAACAACAAATAGAAAGAATTGAAAAGATATATTTAAATAATTAT
Source organism: Acaulospora colombiana (assembly GCA_910592055.1). NCBI lineage: Eukaryota > Fungi > Glomeromycota > Glomeromycetes > Diversisporales > Acaulosporaceae > Acaulospora > Acaulospora colombiana. The sequence continues at coordinate 6,598 of CAJVPT010003853.1, forward strand.
TTATCCCACTGGCTCACACTTACACAAAAAACAATAAAAGCCTATAAAGTTATAATTTGCACATTAACTCAAAAAAAAAAAAACCAGGCCATCAAACAAAGAATAGCAATCAGATAGACCTTTCTAGTGACAAACAAAAAAGCAATAATAAACAATATTGTGGACAGATCCAAAAGATCTATCACTTTAGACAAAATAATTATAAAAGAAGGAGAAGTAATAAACATTTTGACTGAACTTGAGGAGATCAAAGCTACAGTTAGACAACACTTCAAAGACTAGACCTTAACAAGAAACATTATAACAATAGCTGATCACTTCTTATGGAAAAAACAATACAGGTCCAAGAACAATATCGACTATAAATAGTATAATACAATTCTAATAGAAATATCTAAAGAGAAGCTAAAAAAAGCAATTAAAGACAGAAGTACAAAGCCGTCTTCAGGAAGAATCAGATTTTCTACCTAGCATACAAGAAACTGGGTAAACTGATCTTGGAAGAAATCAGAAATATTTTTAACTGAATTATTAAAGAAGACCTCACACATAAGAATTGGAGTAAAGAGGCCATATACTCTATATCCAAACCAAAGAACTAGTAAAACAACCTTGATATAATAAGATCAATTATATTACTAAATGTAGAAAGAAAAATCTTTACCAAAATTCTAATTGATAGAATTGCTTTATGCCTAATAAAGAACAAGATTTTATCAGAACTAAACTGAGCTGCACTGCCAGGCTGTAGTACATAGAAACCTATTTACATAATAAACAATATTATTGAGTATGTCAAAGAAACAAAAAAACAAGCATAGAACCTTAACCAAGACATGTCCAAAGCATATAACTTAGTAAATTTAGAAATGCTGACCAAGGCCTTAAAACAAATAAAGATCCTGACACAGATAATCAATATCCTATGCAATATCTTTAATTAAACACAAAACATAGATGTTATGGCCTAACAGAGGAATATGAGATCAATAATAGTATTGATCAAGAAAACATAATTTTTCCACTTTTATGTAAGATCTTCTATGATCTATTAATTACAACAATAAAAAAAAAAACTTTATAGGCTATATAATATCAGTCAAATCCTACAGAAATTTCAAGCTAGGATGAATAAATAAAAAAGTGAATATTGCAGTCAATATCTACATGAATGATATTACATGAATTACAAACAATAGAGAAGTGCTACAACAAATTATTAGGAAAGCAGAGAAGTTTTACAAAATAAATAATATAAAAATCAATTCACAGAAATTCCAGCTGCTAATTATTAATGGAAAAGATAGTAATTTTATACAAAAAATAGAAATAGAGAATCAAATAATCAAAGGTTGCTCACAAGAAGTACCAATAAGAATCTTGTAAGTCTGATATAACAGCTCAAGAAAAAAAGACTGTAGAAAAACTCCAATCCAACAAAAGTTTAGGGAGACTAAGGAATTAATAGAAATAAAACACCTGACAAATAAATAGATATAATACATAATTAATCATATCTTGATTCCCAGTGTAGAATATTTGTACAATGATATGATACTTCCAGAAAAGATATATAACCTCCTCATAAGTAGTATTATAGCAATCTTTAAACATAAGCTAGGTCTCACTAAAACAATTCCAAACAACATTCTCTTTAATAAACATGAATACAACTTAATACACTTCTGGAATAGACAACTCTTCTTATACATCACTAACTGAACAATCCAAATTAATAAAAACAATATAGTTGGTAAAATAGCAAGAAGCAGACTTCAAACTATCCAAAACAAATTCTGATATACTAAACCTGTTCTAAACAAAATGGAACAACCTTATAAATATATTGAAAAAAGTTTAATACATGATACTATCTGACTTATGAAAAGATATGGTTTCATATTTGATTTAAGCAATGCAAACAATAGTATTATACTTATCCAGGAGATAGACATTCCCATAGAAAAGATTATAAGCAAACATTTTTATTCAAAACACTGATACTATCTATACAAACATAACATACTCTTCATTGGACAGCTGTTAAATATAGATAGTATGAAAATATTAAAATGGTGCCAAATCATAAGAATTGCAAGGAAAACATTTCCAGGCCCAACACTTAAATAGTTCCTAACTCTGAATAGCAAAATTAAAAGAATATTAGAAGCAAAGAAAATTTCAACATGTCAAGCAATAGCCAATACTTTCAAACAAGAATTCTTTACAATATATCACAAAACAATAAAATCTCATTGGATCTATATACAGAAAAAGGAAGAACCAATAATTGAAAAAAACAGAAGAAAATAGATTAAAATATAACAAGGTATAGACACTATACTCAAGTTCTAGAGAACTTTTCACTAGAGGTATGCAAAAATTATATACTAAACATCCTAGTTATCAATAGAGATGAATATAGCTTTACAGCAACTTGATAACACTTAATCACTATATCCATTCAGAAAAGCTCAACGTCCACAAGAGAAAATAATACAGACATGAAAATGTGTAAATGAAAAAATAAAACATTCTCAAATTCTCTTATTATAAACTTTACAGAGTATACCCAGATATTGGAGTTATATACATAAGACAAGAACATAATAGTTAGCATATCATCAGAAGCACAAATAAAAAGCAGGCAAAAAAATAAAATTTTCAACAGTTTATAGGAAAACATAGAAAGAATAGAGAAAATAAGGGAAAAAATAAAGAATTTTGCTATTTTTGACATCTACACAGATGAATTCCTTATAAACTCGAAGGATAAATATCATATGGGCCTGAGCTGGATCATAATTACTCCAGACTTAGAGGAACACATATTTCAAGAACAGATCAAACATCATTTTTCATTCACCAAAGCAGAAATAATAGCAATTATAATGGCCCTAAGTGCATTACCAGAACATAGTGTAACAAATATCTACACAGATAGTTAAGCAACCATTAATGGTATAGAAAAGGTCTAGAAGAAAGACAAATACAAGATTATGAAAAAACAAAAAAATTTAAATCTTCTACTCCAGATCAAAATCTTATATAAGCAAAGAAAGATCAAACTATTACTACACAAGGTGAAAGGCTACTCTGGAATCAAATACCATAAGATGGCAGATCAGCTGACACAAATAGATGCATAGAAAGGCATAAAGCCAAGAAAAAATAAAATCAAAATTACTAGAATCAAAGATCTAGAAATAGGCATAACACCACAATAGAGTAACCACTTCACTGAATTTTCTATAAAACTAGGTATACAAAAGCTCATAAACATCATCCATCTGGCAAAATGGTGATTTCTGAACAGAACTAGATACAACTTTAGCAAATGAATAATCAAAGAAATCAATTGATAAACAACAACAATATATCTTTGACCTATAAATATAAGTAACCACTACACAAATAGAGAAGACCAGAAACTAAGAAAGTTCTGTCTCAACCATTAGAATGACAAACTATCAACTAAGAGCAAGCTATATGCAAGACTTCTATCCATTTACAAAAATAACAAAAATAACAAATGCAGAGAACCAGTGACCTGTATCTAAAAATGGATTCTTAAAAAGGGAGGTAGGGTCAAAAGTTAAATGTTCCTTAATAGAAAATATTAAAATTTTTAAATTAATATCTTTAAAAAAACTACTCACAATTGTTTTTTATTATTTAAATTATTGATTTATAGTATTTTTTAACTTTTGTTCCTATTAAAGTAAAAAGCTAGAAATTTTATCTCTTAAAAAAGGATATAAGTGATCTGTAAAATTTTATTTACTAAATACTTTAGGGACCTATTATTACCTGTACCCATTCTTTTCTTTGCCAATAACTCAGAGCAGAAATGAAAAAGGCTCTAAAGAATATAACTACAACCTATATAGAAAATCACACAGAGGAGAAAGAACTTCAAGTCTTTAACATCCAGTTTTCAAACAAAAACAACTTGAAACTCAAGGAATACTTGATAGTAAACATAAGAGAAGCTTTCTTTAAAGAATTTATATACAGTCTCAAGATAGCTATTTCAAATAGAATAGAAAGGAAAAACTGCATAACAGAAATCTGTTTTAAGATTATTAAATATTTATACCAAATTTGGTAAAAAAGATACAAAACCTATTAAGAATAAAAAGATAAAAAGGAAATTATTAAACAAAAAAAAATCAACAAAATATGAGATAAAAAAAGAAGATCTCATCTTTATAGCTAGGGAAAAATATATAAAAGATTAATTCACATACCTAATTAATGAATTTATAAATCAATAGATCACAAACCTTATATACAACTTCTTCATATTCAAAATTTCTTTTAACACTAGCCCAGCCTTGACAGGTTAGCTCTTCATCTTGAGAGTGACAACAAGCCGCAAGGTGAGTATCTCTATATAAAAGAATTCTATTGAGTTTTATTTGATAGTAAACAGGTAGTACATCCTAGAATAGCTTCTATATATTGATATTACATAATTACAAATAAAGCAAGGCTAAGCCAGCATTAAAAAAAAAAATTAAAATAATATTAAAATTTGATAAATATTTAGAAAATTAATTATTTTTAATAAATATTATAAATTTTATTATAAAATTCTAAAATTACTTAATTAAACTATTTATTATATTTCTTTATTTCTTCTTATATTTTTGTTTTTTTTTACTTGCTTTTCTTTTTCCTTTATAAATTTTAGTTTGAATTTTTTAAAACTTGCTTTAATTAATTTTATCTTATCAAATTTATATAAGCTTTTTTTATTTTTTTTTTTAACTTTTAATTTTTTTAAATTTTATTTATATACTTTTTCAGTTAAATATTTTTATTTTTAAATATGTTAATAATTTCTTTATTTAATAATTTTCATTTTTAAATTTAACTATCAATTTTTTATCCTCTCTTATTTTTTTTTCTTATTGTTTACATTTAAAAATTTTTTTAAATTATATATTTAATTTAATAAATCTTTTAATAGTATTATTTATTATTATTTTTTTTAACCCACAATCATGCCACAATAGCATGTCTTTATTGAGATATTGAGAAATACCTAAATATTTTATAGACTTTCACAAAATGACTAACTTATCATTGTACATTATTAGTTAAAGGACTACACTACTTAAAAAATATAAGGAGTCCACTAAGCTAATTCAGACTAAACAAAACTAAGTCTAAACTATGTACTCTAAATTAGATTTAGGAAACAATATTTCACTCTTCTAGTAGCTTGACAATAGTGCTTCTAAGTCTATCAGGATTATTGCCACTATAGATTATCCCAAAAAATGATGAATTGCTAAAGTTGGAACTGGAAAAAGACGAAGGGGAAATATAAATCAAAGCTCTTCAAAAGGTTCTTGCTTTATTTCACAGTTTTCACTTGAAAGGGATTTGCCTAATTGGGATATTCTCTAAGCTTCATAACATTTGAGAATTTTAACCATTCCTGAAAATGACTTTAATAAGAACATTTGAGGAACTTATTCTTCTTCCAATATACAGATTTGCTTATCACTAGTGAGACCAGTGTCATATTATAGAAGAGTTTCTGTGGTTTTTATTTACTATAAAATAATGTTGTACATATAATGATTTATATATGATAAATGTATTACATACTATACATACTAACTAGCCCTATTAAGGGAAACCACATGACACTCTCTTAATTTTTTCTAGAACAATTTTATAGAGTAATCTAATTATTAAACCATTGTGTATACTCTAACTTGTTCCCAGTTTTGGGACTTTGATGTAGTTTACAGATTCCTTCTCCTACCAAGATCTCCCAATGATTCATCACAGGCAAGTTTGACCATGCTTTTAAGCATTCTATCAGTACAATGTTTATTCTTTTCAGGACTTTAGCCTTCTTAACTTGATAACTTCTTTATTGATTAATAAGATCGATAAAGTGTCTTTGTCAATTTAGTTTCTGTCCTGGTTGACCATGAGATCAGCCCTATCCTCCTCCACCTTATCATGGTAATGATAAGATATTGATTATTCACAACATCCATAGACCGGCCTAATCTGATAAAGATCAGTTATAGGTGATGCTGTGTTACAATGGATTCTTCTATTTCAAGTATTTGTAAGATAGCCAGGAATGCACCCAATAACAAGTATTAACATGACATTTAATGGAATCATTTTATTGTGTATGGTATTTTTTCACTTGGCCCTTAGGTAGTATTGAACTCTAGATCTTGTAATTGTGACCTGGAAGCACTACCACTGTGCTATAGACCCACAGGTCATCTTTTAATAGTATTATATAATAATAATATAAAATTATTATTATATTATTTATAAATTAATTGAAATACTTAAATTGATTTTAAATATTTATTTAAATATTTTAATAAATTTATTATTATTTTTTTTTTAAATGCTAGCTCATTTATGTGTTGGTTCATGTGCTTTATTAAAGTCAAGATATATTCTAGAGACAACTGAAATGACTAATCACTCTTACTATTTAAGGATTTATAGATTAATAAATAGTACAAAGGGCATCTATTTACATCTTACCCAATCAAAATATAATGACTATTAACCATCTAGTATAGAACTTTCTCTAAACTCTAAGCTATAGAAATTGAAAAATCTTCTCTATTGAAGTGAAACTGGCTATTAAACCTATCTCTAGAACTTCTACTTCCTAGGATTTTATCTACTAGATGACCTGATACTATCCCTGCTAGGAAAAAATACTATGCTAAAAACTCACTTAAGATGTTCAACACTACTAGTATTAAGAGTCTCTTATACGAGAAGACCTCATTAGCACTTGAAAAGAAAAAAAAAAAAGTTTTTGTCCTATCTTATATCTCAACTTGTCTTGTTAATTTGTTTGGGGTTCGGTCTTGTGTGAAGGACATCATACTACTCAATTCTTGTTTGTCTGTAATCTGTCTTGTACTTTCAATATTACATTAGACTGAGATTTGTTTTATTAGCAAGTGTGAGTAAGCTAGTCCTTCTTTATATCCTAGTTGAATGATTGGTCTATAGTGGATGTGCTCTTTCTTGTATTTAATAATATAGTGATTTGTGTTTTGTATCAATGCAAAAAATAGATTAAATCAGCTTATAGAATCCTCACACCAAAACATATGATTCATAATGGACTCTAGGTTCTTATTGAGATAAAGAAATGTATTTAGACATGTGAGGTGACCAATAGGAGCTTGTTTAGCAATCTTTTCTAAAATGTTTCATGTTAACCAATCAAAATAAGTGGAATTTGTGTTATTCTAAAATTCAGAGTCAAGCTAAAATAGGAAAAATTCTCCAAAAACTATAAAATGAGAGCTCTTAGAGACTAAAAAGCCAAGTCAAGGAAAAAATATGAGTCCTTTAACTAGAGTAAAACCTCTATTTTGTCTTGTTCCTCCACTTCAGAAGAGTGGTAACAGGTACTACACTGATGGTTTTTCTTCCTTTAGGAACTTTCTTGCCATTGATAGTAAAGGTGTGTACTGAACTTTATTAGTTACAAGAGTTCAATTTGTTTGAAAATGATTGTAAACAAGAAAGGGTGGGTATAGGTGACTACTGAGGATTCTCTTCAAGTTGAATTAAAGAAGGTATTTGAACTTTATTAGTAAAGAGATATTAAAAATTTCTTGCGAACATTTTTTTTATGTGTGGTCAGAGGATTAGTGGAAAGAGTTCTTAAATCAAATTTGATAAATTTTTTAATTATAATTAATATAATAATTATTTGATATAAAATATTTTATTTAAATCACCCAAAAAAAAAACTCTTTCCGCTGATCCCCTTTTTCCTAAAAAATTTCCTTATTTGGTAATTTTCTTGGAAAAGAGAAGCCAGCCTCAAAAGCACTTTATCCTTT
>CAJVPT010003854.1:0-14462 GCA_910592055.1 Acaulospora colombiana
TATCCTTTGATTATCTTTTATATATTCTTTTTGGATTATTTTTCTCAACTATTTTTCACTTTTAGATATAGGCTTGACTATTTATAGAGATTTTAATTGAACTATCTATTAGAACTACCAGAATTATTGTGACTATTGCTATTAGTTCTATACATGTAAATAAGAAATCAACTATCTACCACTATTTGAAATCAATTTTTTTTTTCTGTATCACTTATTTGGATTCATGTTGTTCCTATCATCATATTGTTACTGCTATAATTAATTAGTGACTTATCTAAATAGAAAAGTAACTTTTGTTTGCATTCTTGATTATACTGGAATATCTTTATTAGGTACTTTTGATATACTTTTTCTTTAATATTCTCTTTAATGATCATTTTTCTCAACTTTCTTATTTACATAATCTATTTTGGCACCTTAAAAAGTGAACTACTGGAATAGCTTCTGCAAACTCTATACAAATACATGATTGCTATTTATTGTTTTTTAGATTGCTCTTTTCAGAGATATTATGAAATATAGGATTGTTAGTATTTGAGCTCCCCTGGTACTTTTTCTTGTATTTAGATATACAGTAATATCATATATATCTCTTTCATATCTCCCTTCATTATGCAACTCTGTTCTTGAATAAAATTTTCTAGATAATCTATGTATTTAATTAGCTTTGTCTCTTAACCATTTTTACTATTCTGATATTTATAGTATTTAATCTTTGCTTTTTTAGAAATTCTTTTTGTAGTAGCTTTTCTTATATTAATTGATAATTGACATTTTTTTAATTATTTATATTTTTTATTTCTTGTCACAGTCAAGACAAACTATAGAATATGTTAGCTTCCATTTTATCTAATCTATTTTTCATGATTCTATAAGCTGATTTAGAAGATCTTTAAGGAACATCCTACTTATATTTAAGAACCATTCTAGAAAAGAATCTTTGCCTGTTTTTGAATAAGTTAAAGTATACACTAATTTCTTACTTCACTTGTTTCATAGTCAATAAGCTAATATATATATGTCAACCTATTGTTTCTTAATAATAGTATGGCTTTATTATACTCCTCAGGTGAAAGATATTCTTTAATAAGACTATTTTCTTTTTTTTATTTAAATATATCATGCCATTCTCTACTTTGAAAAGTAATTCTTATATTTCTGGCTAATTTAATTATTTGAAGTAAAAAGTTACCTTTATCTATAAGATAATTTAGTAAGTCACAAGTCAGTAGGTTGAATGATTCCCAATATTTGATTTGTGCTTGTTTGAGCCTTATGATTATTGTAGTTCCTACTGGTTCAAGATTATTCAATCTATTGTACAATCCTATTATCTGACTTTTTTTTTTTTATAATCCAAATGCTCTTTAAATTATAGATTTTTGGGTAATATATTATACTGTTTGGAGTAGATCTATATAATAAACTTTTGTATTTAAAAAGTTTTTTTTATGCTACTATTAATGTATTATATATTTTTCAGAACAATATACTATGTTACATTCTAAATTCTATCCTTGATATTAATATCTTATTTAGAATATAAAATATATACTTATCTATCCCCTTTTTGTTTTTGAGTACTCTAACAATTATATAAATTTTTTTAAGCAATCATTTCTTTAGTTCAATCAAGATCTTTTGATAGTCCATTCAAATTTCTAGAAATATTGCTTGATCTGTTCTGTCAAGCTCTTTAACTACTTCTTTTAATACCTACCTAGACTTCTTTTGAGTAATAGTTAGGATTGTTAATAGTAACTAGAATTGATTTGTTACTATTTATCTGAGAGTCATTGGCTCTATAAAAGATTCTTGCTGTTTTCAAGATTTTTTCCATGTTTTCCTTGGATCTTGCTATTTATATTGTATTATTCATGAAGGCTATTGTGGCATGTTTGATTCTAACTTTTCAACCTTATAATTGTTGAAGTCCATATTCCAAGTAACTAATATTTTATATCTTTTATTTATGTTATTTTGCATTTGTACAATAAAGAATCATAAAAGATTCTTTATATTAATGATGAAATGGTCTCTTCTTGATCAATTCCATTCTTCACTTTTATAGAATCAGTAAGATTATCTTCAAATATGATTTTGAATTCTCTGTTTTTGAAAAGGCTCATTATGATCTTAATAAAACCTTTAGTTACCTTGATTCTTTTTATCATTTTTATTAGCTTATTCAGATTGATAGTGTTATAAGCTTTGACTATGTCTTGAAATCATATCCATAACTTTTTTTTGTTTTCTTTCATGTCTTTACAGATGTTATTAAAAATTTGAATCAATTCTATTATACTTTCTCCTAGTAACTCTATATAGTTAGATTATCTGAAAATATTATTGATCTTACAAATATTCTCTATTCTATTGATCAAAACTTTGGTAAAACAGTTTCTAGTAATCTTCAATAATATAATAGGTCTTGTATTTAAAAGTTTACATTCTCAAGGTTTTGACTTGGCTATAGAATATATATGACTTTGCCTCCAGAATATAGAAGTAACTTTTTATTTCAAGAAATTGTTAAGCATTTTCCTCAGGTATTCTTTTTCATTCTAGCTAAATCTCTTTAATATTTTATAGCTAATCTGAGATTTGCTTGGAGCCTTGTTATTGGGAAGCATCTTAAGTATTTTACATAGTTCTTCTTATAAAATTGATTCAAAAAGATTCTTATATTAACTATCTTGAATATAGTTCTTGGAATTGTACTTCTCTTTCCAATTTTCTATCAAATTGTCAAAATTGGTTTCTTTTCTTTTGAAGACTTCTAGGCAATATTATCTTATCTCTTTTTTGATTCCATGTTTTTTTGTTGTTATATATTTGATATCACCTTATCTAATTTTTATTATATCTAGTATAATCATATCTTCTTTTTTATTAATTAGAAAATTTAATATTCTTCTCTAATTGCTTTTTAGATCATCACATCTTTGTTATAATATGACTTTAATGGCATTTCTTGTCCTTTTGGCCTCAAGTCTTTGATTAATAAACTTTAGGCCTTCTATTATATCTTGAATATTCTTTTTTAATAATATTTAGGGCATGTTAGAAATGTTGTATTGTATATAATAATTTTCAATCTGATAATTTGGATTGTAAATAGTATTATATTTCTCTATTGTTTTGCAAAGGTTTTATAGCTTTTTTATTTTTTTCTAGATTTTTGCTTTCTTGAAAAGTTCCTTTAGTTGCAAAACTTTTTTGTATTTAATAAATTTAGGACTGTATCTATTGCTTCTTTTTTTATGTAATATGGCCTTTTAGTTTTAAGCTCATTGAAAGCTATTTTATATATCTGTTCTTCAAAGACTTTTCAAATTTTGTCTACAAGTTTTTCTTCTTTATTTACTTTGAGTTCTTCTAGCAAAAGAGATTCTAGCTTTGTTTTGAACTTATAGTTCAAGTTTTTTCAATAGACTTGCTACTGTTTTGATAAAGATTCTTTTATATCAATTCTTTTATTTTATGTTTTTGGTTTAGTAATTAAACTTCTTATAAAGAGGTTTTCATCTTGAAGGGTAATTATCAGTATGGTATGATCCCTCCTTGTAACTTCTTATATTTCTTGATTATTAAATTACAGTAATAAATATCTTGATAGGTTTGATGATATTCAAATATAATTAATTCTACTATTGTTTATGGCATTCTATCATATTAAGGTTTTATTTATATCTTCACATACTACCTGGATATCTATGAAACCTTATTTATCTAGAAAGTGAACAATGGAATTTCAGGATATCAAGAAGATCTGAACTTAGCCTTGAAGAATATTGTTCTATTATTTAATGAATTATATGTAATATTGAAATCATCTATTACTATTATATAAAATATTGTCTCTGCTTTTTTTTAATAAGACTGATTAACTTCTCTTGTACCTTTTTATATCATTGTTTATTTGAAGAAATGTAAATTTATATAAAATAGACTTTTTTCTTTTTTATGAAGAAGTTAGCCACTATTATATAATCTTCTTTCTTCTTTATCGATACTATTTTCTTTTTCAAATCTTTTTTGATTAGAAGACTAACTCCTACTCCAAATAGTATATTTTTATTAATGCTATAAAAATACTTATAGATTTTTTGATTTTCAAAAGTCTATTTTGCATTGATTTGGATTAGCTTAGTTTTATATATTCTCATTATGTCTATTCCTTGTTCTTGTATCTCTTTGATAAGACTTTGTTGATTTATCTTGTCTATTGTATCTCTGATGTTATATATGTCTATTGTAATAGGTTGATTGATGAGTCTGTTGCTAATGACCAAAAGCTTATATAACCTACAAATAGAAGAATTAATCCTGTTATCACATATATATACAAAATTCAAGGTAGAGGTATAAAAAAAATTTGAATGAGTCTCAAGGTAGTTTTCCCTAAATCTACTTATAACTTCACAGTTATAACAATCTATTCAAAAGATTCATCATTTTATTAAGGCATTGAAAGAAGTTATATTTATATATTTTTATACATAGGGCTATTACATAATCACTATGGATATTCTAGTATTATGTTATGCATAAATTACTTTATGGTCAACTAATTTTCTATTATTTCAGTTCATAGTTTTTTACCTTTTTGACGTGAATGGATTATTGGCACATTCTTCTATTTTGTAAGGAGTATGATAATAGTCAGCAATTGATTATTTCATATAAGTTTCAGTCATGTTATAATTGTCAGTCACGTGATCACAGTAAAAATTCTGAACTTGATCTGACTTCTTTGGCCTTTAACATTTCTCAGTACTCAGTTTATGTGTAATATATATAAATATTTAGGTAACTTGTTCATAGTACTTCTTTAATATCTGTGTATTGATAGAAGTAGCTAAAACCTTGCCATCAATCATTCAGAGTTTATAGACATTCTTTGGGAGGCAGTCATATACGTAAAATGGTCCAAGCTATTTTGAATCAAGTTTATTGTTTCTAGAGTACTTTATGGTTGCCTTATACATTAGCACCTTGTCTCGGGAATCAGATATAGTAAATCTAATAAGTGTTTTTTTTCTACATTGATACTAATTACAATCATTAATATATCTTTTGATATCATTATACATTTGTGATCAAAAATAAGTATCTCATAGCTTTTAAAATATAACATTCTTATTAAAATACTTTCACAATGGGTATTAATACATTATAAAAAGAATTGGTTCAAACTTGTGTTTCTGGATAACATACAAAAGATAATTTCATTTTTTTCTGTCTTTTTTATATAAAATATTATCTTTATATTGAAAAATTCACTTTTCTTTTGTAATTTCTTTTTCTGTTCCATATTTAGGGTCATAGATAATCATTGCATTTGTAAGTATACTTTCAAATAGTTATAGTAAGTAGAATCTATTTTAAAAATTTCTGTAGGATGTCAGAATACTGGAATTTGGGCTGGATTTTGTTAATCAGATTTACTTGAAGTATGTTCTCTCATTTTATTTTTTTTTTTTAACTTTTTTCATTTTTCTTTTTCCTAGTTTTTTTTTTTTTTTTTTTAAGTTATAGTGTATATATAATCAAGGTTATCGTTCATAAAAAAAAAATCGGAGGGATAATAATGATCCATTTTGATTCAGATCTCATAGTTACTATCAAAATTGTAGCAAACTGATTAGTGAGTTTGTCACTAATGATCAAAAACTCACATAACCTATAAATAAAAAAGTCCATTCTTTTATCACACATACTAAATTTAAGACAGAGGAATAAAAAAGATTTGGACAAATCTTAAGATGAATCTTTTGGATAGATTGTTATAACTATGAAGTTATAAGTAGTTTTAGGAAAAACTACCTTGAGACTTGCCCAAATCTTTTTTATATCTTTGCCTTAAATTTTGTATATATAATAGAAAAATAAACTCTTCTATTCACAAGTTATATGAGCTTTTAGTTATTAGCAACAGACTTACCAATCAGCCTGCTACACTATTCTTGTCACTCTTTTATGAACATCTTCTTCTATCTCTTTTGTATTTTTTATTTGCTTGTTTTTATTTTGATTTTTCAGAAAAGTAATATACTCATTTCATAGGAATTTATCTATATTTAGGTCATCACCTTGTTTTACAGCTTTATCTGAATCCATGGTTCATACTTTGCCCTTGTTATAAGTTTTCGTTAAGGAAAAACTGGACTTTTTCTTCCTATATCTATCTTAATCAACTGATAGATATTTTAGGAATAGTTCATCCATTCTGATCCTTCTCTCTTTTGTTAGTTAAATCTTGATTTGCTTTCAAGTTTGACAATTCTTTTATTTAATTTTTTCAAATTTATTAATATAAGCTTTAGTAGGTTTTGTTTATCCCCAAGTTTTGATTTATTATATCATTTTTTATTTTGATTTTCTGGAAGACTTCTAGAGTTTCTCAATAGTTCCTTATTGCTTCCTATCATTGAGTAGCCTAGAGTTCTATAATATCTTTGTTAAGTGTTACTATTCTGATCTTAATATCTTTTTCTTTGATTAGTTGACTGATTATATTCAATGGTTATAGTAGAACTTATTAATTTACTATTTGATGGTGAATTTAATATAGGTTTGATATCCATTTCTACTATTCTATGCCCAGCCTTCCTCTTGATTTTTCATCTCTAGGTTTAGAACCCCTTATAGTTTCTTCTATTGTGACTTTTGTATTCCAAAATAATCTTAGTCCTTGCAAGAAAATATACTGCTTGCAAACTCTTATATGTGCTTCTTTTGTTGCAAAGTATACTACTGTAAAGTTTTGTTTTTTTAATATATAAAGGTTTTTTGATATATAACAGGCCTTAACTTCTATACCATTAAGTATCTTGGTTATCAAACTTGAGAGTATTCTATTTGTACTTAAGAGTCTGGCTGAGTGTTGTTTTATTAATCAAAATCTTATTTAATTCTTTATTAGTTAGTTCTTTTTAGTAAAGATTGTTCTTATCATTTCTATTTCTAGTGGCATTATTCATATTTTTTTAGAATTGGTTTTGAAGTGTTTATATTACTTGAAATATGCCTTTACTTTGTTATGATTTTTATCTTATAGATATCAATATTTTTTAATATTTCCATATATTATTAGGTATTCTTTTATATAACTTTTAAAGAGTTTATAATTTATATCTACTAGACTTACATATCATATGTTTTTGCTTTTTTTTGAATTGTGGGTTTAGAATATTTTTTTCTCTACCTTATTTATAGCTGATTAATCCATGTATTCTCCTTTTCCTGATTCTAGTTATTAAAGACTGTAGGATTTATTTTTTTTGTTTATCTCTTTTAAATATTTAAGAAGATCTTTTTTGATATGAAAAATCAACCATTCATTGCCATTAATGAAACTTTTGTGAAGAAGGTTTCATTTGTTCTGAGATAGTTTTAAGACATTGCACAGATAGGCTCTAGTTTCTTTTTTTGAGCTTTCTGAAATGTTTACTAATATGGCTTTTAATCGATATACTTTTTTTTTTACTTATATAGTATGGATTTGAAGTATGATTTGCAGCTCTATTTCTTATACTGTATAAGCTACATTTACTTATATTTTGACCTTTGATCTTTTCTCTTAATATTTTGAATTTTATTTTCTCTTTTATCTCTTCTTGTTTTTAAATATTAGATATTGTGATTTCATTGTCTACTATTAAATCATTTTCTATCTAAATGACAATCTCCATGCAAAGGAGTTTTTATATTTTTAGATATATCTTTTTTTTTAATTATTCAAGAAGTTCATTTTTGATATATAACTGAAGAAAATCCTCTTCCTATTTTTTTCTAATCTGTCAAAAATAAATTATATATTGTATTAAGATTCATTCTTTATGAAACATTATCTTGTTTACTTCTAAAATGCTCACAATAATATTATTATATATTATACAGATTTTTGAAGCTGATGCTTTTTTTCCCACTTAAATAATGGCTTGCTCCTATCTGACTATTTATTGTATAGACCCTAGCTCATTATATTTATCATACTTTCTTGCAAGTTAAATTAGAGTATCAATGATATCTTTTTCTTTTTTATTTATTATATATAGAATCTTCTTTATCTTATTTATTGTATATATGAAGGGTAGATAATAGAGGATAAATCACTTAGTATTACTAAAGTTATATAAAATGAAAAAATCTTTTATGTGTTTGTGTTTTACTTCTTGTTTTAGTAATTCCCTATTTTGATTTGTGTCTTGATTCTGTTTAATTAGACACATATTGTTTATCTCTTTTTTATTTAATTTTTTTTACTTGTTTATACTAGTGTTTAATATTATGTTACAGACCCCTACTATTTTGTTTATGTCAATTATGTTCTATAATAATATTATAATTGAGAATATTGACAAATCTATTTGCTCTTATTATACTGTTGTGATAGATCTTTTCAAACTTATTTTTGATAACAAGTCTATACATATGTACATATTCATATTACTTTGACTAGGTGTTTTGATATTTGTAAGGTGGAATATGCATATTAGGCTATTTAGATCTTGGGGAGCTTTAATGTCTTTCTAATCTTGAGGGATTTGAGATTTGCTTAATTTATCAAACAAATTTACTTTTTTTATGATTCCTTATAGTGTCAAGAAAGGTGTCAACTTATATTGGTCTAACTGCAAGTATTATAAAGTAGATATTGTCTTCTTTTTTCTGATTGTGAATTAGTTTATATTGATTTCTTTTTTTTTTCTTGAAAAAAAAAAGAAAAAGTTAAAGTTGTTGCTATATGTATATATTTTCCAACAATTTACTAATCTAGAGCTATATATTAAGTGTTATTTTATACTAAGATGATTATTATATTTTAGTGTTGCAAGAATATATGACTTGAATTATAGATATTTCTCTTTTCTTGGGTAAATTGTCTAAAAAGGAAATTTGCAAGAATCTGAAAAATTTGTGAAAAGAGTTTTTTTTGTTTTAAAAATTTTTTATAACAATTAAAATTATGTTTATTGAAGTTTAAAAATAAAATTATATTTATTGAAAAAGCAATTGTTAAAACGGTAATTTTCAAAACAGGTATTGTTATTATAAATACTAAAATTACAAGTAGAAGTATTGTAATTATTGGTCTAGTGCAAGTATTGTAATTGTTAAAAATTGATAATATAGTAGATCAACATTACAAATATGAATATAAATCTATATAAAATCTGAGATACAGACCTGTGGGTCTATAGCACAGTGGTAGTGCTCCCAGGTCACAATCACAAAGTCCAGAGTTCAATACCACCTGAGGGCCAAGTGAAAAAATACCACACACAATAAAACAATTCCATTGGATGACAGGTTAATACTTATCATTGGGTGTAGTCCTGGCTATCTTACCGATACCCGAAATAAAAGGATCTGCTGTAATATGGTGTCACCTATAGCTGATCTTTACCAGATCAGGCCGGTCTATGGGTGTTATGAATGATCAGTATCTTATCATTACCATGATAAGGTGGAGGAGAATAGGGCTGATCTCGTGGTCAACCAGGACAGAAACTGGATTGACGAAGACACTCCACCGATCTTACTGACTGATAAGAAAGTTGTCAAGTTAAGAAGGCTGAAGTCCTGAAGAGAGTAAATATTGTACCAGTGGAATGCATAAAAGCATGGCCAAACTTGCCTGTGGCATATCATCAGGAGACCTTGGTGGGAGGAGAAATCTGCAGACTACACCGAAGTCCCAAAACTGGTGACAGGTTAGAGTACATGCAATGGTCTGATAACTAGATTATTCTATAAAATTGTTCTAGGAAAAATTAAAAGAGCGTCGTATGTTCTTCCCAGGAGGGAAACCAGGTGACTGAATGGGTTGATCTAGTATACTATATGTAGAATAGTCTAATTACTTAGCATAATAGATAGTACATAGTTTACATTATCCTGTAAATCAAATGTATATAAAGCCATATTAACTATAAAAAGTTAATAAAGGACATAGAAGAAAACTTTTCTAGGAAGAAGAAACCAGATGAAAAAACACACTCCCTTCCTTCCCTATGGAGGTCCCAAAGTCTAGAAAGAAGTGTGGACCAATAACTCCATGCCAGCCTGGGAAACTGACATCAATATCACAGGCAGAAACAGCTTCTCTCCTAGCATGCAGCAGTTTTTCTTGATATTTTGGGGAATTTTGTCTACCCCAGCTTGACCCTGAATTTTCTGTTACACCAGATTTTGGACGGATTGATTGGCTAAAGATTGGGATTGGTTGCTTCATAGTTAGCAGAAAAGTAAACAAGGATACACATGACATGAGACGTGAATGCATTTCCTAAGCTCCATAAGAACCTTAGGTCCATTATAAGTCATTGGCTAGATGCAGATGGATAAACATCACATGGACTGTGATCTCCTCTCTCTTATTAACCCCGAAAGTGTCAAGACTATGGATTGAGTATCTTCAGAGGCAAAGTTGGGTGGACGGGTAGTTGTTGAGCGTTCCTTCATTCCTTCCCCTATTCCATCTTCTTGTAAATATTTATAATCTCTCCCCCTCATTTTTCTTTCTTTTTTCCTTTATCCCTATTTTTTCATACTGACTGGTCCTTGACCAGTACAAGTAACCCTTAGTACCAGATGGTGTTGAGTAGCTTGGATAAGTCCTGAAAAGTCAGCCCCTCTAACGGGTGGCAACAAGCTGATCGGTGGATTAAATCCTAGATAGTACCAAACTAATGGCAGTGGGCAACCAGCAATACACCTTCAAGTGTACCTGATCAATCCCCTCTTTGTTATTAGAAGAGAGTATTTACACTAGGCGATCATGTATTTTTTTTATCCTGGTTAGGTTAGACTTAGATGGAGCATTATAAATAGATAGCCCTTTGTACTATTTTCTCTCTAATAATCTGTAAATCCTTAGACAGTACAGGGAAATATTCATCCCGATTGTTCCTAAATATGATCTTTTATTAATAAAGTGGCCGGAGAGGTGCAGGATGAGCCAGTGTTTAAAAAAAAAAAAAACATTCTGAACCTGAATGCCTTTATGCTAGTTGGGAAGAAGAATGATAGTTGAAAATTTGATTGTTAAAAAATATAAAAACAATATATATTTTAATATATTTACAAGTATAGTATATAAAGTAGATAGTCTTGTGAATAGATTTGTGGAGCATGTAAAGTAGATAGTTTTACAGATAGAATTATGAAACATAGTTTTGTAATATAGATTCATAGAGTATAGTTTCATGCATAAGAATTTGTAAGAGCATATATATTCATAGAGTAAAAAATATTTATTGAATTTAAAAAAATAAATAAATTTGAAATGTTGTTTGCTACAATGCTCAAGTGGCGATCGGGAATCAGAATGAGATGCAACGTAAAAAATTAGTTTCATGTTAAATAAGTTATATAAAATAAAAAAAAATATACATGCGCAATGAAGGTAATATGCGGAAGCAAAGCTAAAAAGAAAAATAGAATTATAAAGCTAGGGATCACGAGTTTATGAGAGGTCAGCTATAAACAAAACAAGTTTTACTTGCTTCTTTAAAAGAAAACTAAAAAAAAGATATTGATGACATTCCGATCACATCAAAGTGGTGACAATGTGATCAAAAAGCTCTGGGGAGCCGACATATTGATTTTTAATAATTATTGTTGATCTTAATTTAGTATATTATCTCATAAATTATCATTATAAATACATTTTTTACATGTGTTTATCATTGTGTTTTTACATGTGGATCTTTTTTCAATGACTGGAAAAATATATGTCATCTGAAAAATATTTTCTATTTAAATGATACTTTTTGTAACTAGTTTTCTATTCATTCCATCTAATTCATCAACTATACAACAATACAACAATGCCTTACGTTCACAAACAAAAATATCCTCTCGCTATCTTGCTAAGGAACAACTTCTTCAAGAAAATCAGTTCTTAAGGAAGGAGATTAACTCCCTTATTCAACAACTTAAAGATTCCCAATGGTCCCACAAGTTATGCGCAATCTCCAAATCTGCTATAACAGTTTCTGTCATAGAATTGGAGAAAGAAAACTCGGCCTTGCGCAAAAAAATATCAATCCTTCACGATTATTTGAGCAATATGCACCTCTTTCTTTCCAAGCAAAAAGATTAAGAATACTAGTAGTCATTGTGTGCTCGTAGGGCCAGTTGCAAGTGTGATGTCATACTCTCTGGGCTGTCATTATTTTTACTGGAATTCTTGATCAAATGTTATAGAACTGATGATTAAATGATAAGTTGCTTTTAAATATCTGATAATTCTTAGTTTTAGAATACTAAAGTTGAATATTTTTGTAAAAAGATAAGTATATATTTATTAAGAAAAAATATATATATGTAATTTATAATATTAATTATTTTTAATTTTTATTTAGATAATTATCACAATATATATCAACTCTCCAGAATCTCCTGATCATATTATTATACTTCTATCACAATAAATGCAAACAATTAAAATATTTTTTTGAATTAATATAAAAAATTATTTATTTTTTTTGAAACATTACTTTCGCAAATATGTTTTTTTTAATATTAAAATAAAAATTTATATGTATAGTATATATTTAAACTTGTTTAATAAATTAAATTAAAATAATTATACATAATAAATTAAATAAATAAAAATATAGATAATAGACTATGAAAAACTAAAAATAATATTAAAGTTATTGCATGGCATGGATCATGAGCTTGTCTTGGAATAGACATGCTTATAAAAAGTATAGATAAATAAATTATAAACATAATACAATACAACACAAATGAAGAGGGAGGGAAGGAGAAACAAGGAATCTTTAAAGGGTAGATTATCACATTGACCATATGCAATTAGCCCCAACATGAACATCAAGTGGCAAGATGTTTGCAAATCTCATTTGAAGATAAAATTATTAAATCACATGATAATAAAATGTATTAATCAATTTTAATATATGAAATAAATTAAAAAACATACATGATCTTGCCAATTTGACTGAATAGAGCACTTGGTCCTTTGGACCATATAGCCTGTCCGAGCATCGGCGATGCGAGTTGCCTCCAAAGAATGGAGGCTCTATGGAGTTGATTAAAAATATAAAATGATTCATATTTTGTAAATTAAGTTTAAACAAATAAAAATGAATATTATAATTATTATTTATCTTAATTTATTTTTAATGATTATTATTCTTTGGATTACTTATAAATCTAACAAAAAGTTTATTCTATTAGATAATAATAATATCAATATTAAATATCATCCTAAAACTAGAGAATTATATATTATTTCTGATAATTTGATAAGAATTATTTATAGTAATATGAGGTAAGTATATTCGAAAGATTTGATATTATTTTAAATAATTATAAAAAACAATATAAAAATATAATAAAATATTTATTTATTTAAATAAATATCAATAAAATAATTCAAATCATATATTAATATTTAAATTTTATGGTTTTTATTATAAAAATTTTTTAATTATTTTAATTAATTTAATTAAAATTTAAGATTTTATTTTTTTTTTATTATTATTGATCACGATTATAAATATTATTATATATTATATATATATAATATAATATATAATATTGTTCTTTTTTTTTCTCTCCTGTTATATCTTACCCCTTTGTTTTACACCCTTCCTGCTAATGGATAGCTTTTTCCTTTTTCAAGGTTTTCTTCCTAGGCTTCTCAGTCTTTCTTTCCACTGAACTATATCATCAACCCCATGGTACATCAAGGCTTTTTCCTGGTTAAGATAGTGGGCTCAAACACAAAAAAGATCAAAACAAGACTTTTTACGATTGAAAGGTGAATCTGTAGCAAGGGAGGCTATACTTTCGAAACTCTAGGTATACCTTTCTATAATCACTAGCTACTTTACTAAGCCATATGAAAGGAGAAGAGATAGTAATGGCAGGAATTTCATTTGACAGCACCAAAAGTATAAGGTTTTACTTGCTGAGGGTCTAGACTGCCATCATGTTAGTCAGAAGTGAACAACTAGATGAGAGCTTTTGCTTTGAATACTTGATAATACTACCACCACTCAACTCAAGGGACATAACAACGGGACATTCTCTTGTTTTAATTTTCTCCCAAAATTCTACCAAAAACCGGATCAGTTTACCCTCTCTAAAAGATCGGCATAGGATGATCACACCTTATTAGGATAATGGCCCCTATTAAGGAAAGACCCACAGCCTATATCTTAATTCAAACTGGTTTCCAGGTCCAGTGCAACAAAAAACCTGTTCTCCCTAACCAAACCGTCACTTAACTACTCTAGCTTGAAATATCCCAATCCAGTGCTTGCTTAAATGAAGAACTTACCGAACAGGGTTTGTTTGTGATGCTGCAGGTAGTGATAAAGAAGAAAGAAATCCCTTCTGAGGTTCAAGTAAAAAGTATCGGGTATCTGAGTAATTAAATAGCCCTTGAAAATCAAATCAGCAATTCTAAAAAT
>CAJVPT010003855.1:0-14460 GCA_910592055.1 Acaulospora colombiana
TTTGTGAAAGTCTGTAAAATATTATAAATTCATTTTCAATTTTTCAATAAAGACATGTCATTGTGGCATGATTGCAGGTTAAAAAAAAAAAACCAACAAATTAAATTTTTAGATTTAACATGCAGGACTGAATCAATGGAGTCTATTCAACTGAATATACGTATGTGTATATGTATATTTAATACAATCTGAGATTGGCTTTTGTTTTTTCATTAATTATATCCATTAAAATAGGTGAATCGAAAAAGCGATTAAGTAGCAAAATAGATAAATTGAAAAAGCGAGTGTGTAACAAAATAGGTGAATCGAGAAAAGGGAAAGAGTGAATGGGTAGTAACAGTGATGATGACAAATATAGTGAGGACAATATAGATACATTCAATTTAACACAATCTGAGTTTGACTTATATTATTTAATTAATTCTATTTGCTAAAATAAATGAATCAAGAAAAGTGAAAGGGTGGGCAGATAGTAACAATAATAATAACAAATATAGCAAAGACAATGAAGGTACATTCAATTTAATACAATCTGAGTTTAACTTATATTACTTAACTAATTCTATTTGCTAAAATAGGTGAATCAAAAAAAGTGAAAGGGTGGGTAGATAGCAACAGTGATGATGAATATAGTGAAGACAATATAAATACATTTAATTTAGCACAATTTGAGTTTGATTTATGTTATTTTGTTAATTCTGTTTGCTAAAATAGATGAATTGAGAAAAGAAAAAGGGCAGGTAAGTAACATTAATGATAATAGCAAATATAGCAAGGATAATATAGGTATATTCAATTTAACAAAATCTGAGTTTGACTTATGTTACTAATTCTTATCAATTCTATTTAGAAAAATTGAAAAAAGAAAAGGAATGAGCAAATAGTTATAATAATAATGGCAAAGATAACAATAATGAAATTGATATACTTCCAAAAAATATTAATATAGATATATTCTATTTAACATAATCTTATTTTAAATATTTTATTTTATTAATTTATTATTAAATTAGGCAATCCGAAAGAAAAAGAAAGAAAAGATTACAATTATAAGAATAATAAGAATAAATATAATTATAGTTTTATTAATTTTATTTATTTTTAATAATACTAAAAAAAATCTATCTTTAGAAATCAAGATTCAATTAAAGACATCTGCACCATCCACATCATTTGTCATTATCTCACATTTATGGAAGTTTACTGATGAACCAGAGAACTATATACTAAAGAGAAACAAGTTGTGGATATCGCAATTATATAATAAATTACTGAAGTATGAATTGGAATTGACAAAAGTGACATCTTTTTATAACCAAAATTCTGGGATCCAAAAAGCTGACTATATTAAAAATTTAATTGGATATTTGAAGAAAATTACAAATATCTATAAGAAATCAGATACTGTAAAATTCAATGTACTGAAATAAAAGATGCCCTATTGAGTTCAAATCTTTCTCAAGGTGATGATACTGAAGATAAAGTGGGAGAATCTTCATTTCCGAGTATTTTGAGTTTGAATCTCAATGATCAAATAATTCTCTTGAGGCATGTACTAAATATTTCTCAAGATCTTAGAGTCAAAAAATTTTCAAAAACAATTGATTTAAAGAAATCTGAATTTATAAAAAGGTGAATATCAATATTTTCGACTTTGATGGGTACTACTACAAATTAATCCAGAAGATTAATATCTCTACCTATTATTCTGAAGTTTTATAAAAAATGTCATTAAGATTTCTTTATGAATTTGAGCAAGCATACAGTTATCTAAAAGAATGGGTTTTCAAATATGCCATTCAAAAAAAAGGTATAAAGATGACCTCTTTGGTTTGAGCCCTTCTTATAGATAAAAGTTCACTCCAGGATCTCTTGAATATTAGTAACACAAAATCAAGCAAATTTAGAGTTCAACATATCCAAGGTGGGAAAAGAAAAAGAGGGAAATTAAATAATAATTTAGATTTAAATATTGATGTTCCAGGATTTTCAGGAAGCATTTCTATTCGAAAATTGTATATATTCATTGCGGCTGGTCCTCATTTAATAGAATTATTGAACATTCTTTATAATAATTGGATTTTATGGAATATTGTTAATAGCATAACAATAACATGGTTAGAAATTTTTTGAAATAATGAATGGGATACTTTTATTAAAGAAATTAAAAGCTCTTAATTTTTTTTAAATTTATATTATTTGCAATTTTTTTTTTGTGAATATATTATAATTATAAGTTCAGTTTGTTATTTTTAATAATAAAAAATAAATTTGATAATACATTTAGAAAACCTGAATTCAGTTTATGTTATACATTGAATATATATATATATTTTTTTAACCCACAGTCAGGTTAGCATAGTGTGTCTTTATTGTATATATGCTATGTATTTACAAATTATTGTAACTTTTACATATTGACTTACTCATCGCTGAAAAACTATTTTTCTAAATGCAACCTAGGGAATGATATTTCACTTCTTTACTAATTTGGATAATTCCTCTAATTAATAAAATCATTGCCTATAGATTATTAATGTAGATTATTCTAAGTTCTATCTGCAGTTAAAAACTGAACCACTTTATTCTATGGCAAACCCAATTCTTAATAATCACTATATACTTCTTTTCTTCTATTTCTTTGATATCCTCTAGGTTCGAATTCTCTAAAGATAATGACAATTCTTTTTGGTCCTGTTCGATCTGTTTATCAGGTCTGGGCTTGGGCCTCTTGTTTTTTTTGTCCTCTTCTATAATGTTTTGCTTTTTATTTTATTCTATAACTTTGGCACAATGAGTATTCTAGATCCCTTTTTTAAAGTTTGCTCTCATCTTTTGATAGAGTTTATTGATTATACCCTATATGTTTGCTGGTGGGATCTTGAGCCACTCTTTGAAATACTTTTTCAAGGAAATGATCTTGCTTTCTTCTATATATTCACAGATGGTATTGAAAAGGCTCCTGTCAGATTTCTGGATCTCTTCTAACCATTTATCTATCCAGTTACTTATTTTAGGTTTAATTTCTTTCTTATTTTTTATTTCTTTACCAATAAGTTTCTTGAATTTTTTATTTGCTTTTTGTCATAAGTTCTTCTGAGTTTCCCTAGTGATTGGGCATTCAAAAAAATGTTCTAGTGTTCTTCTTGAAGTTTGCATGCTGGGTAAGTGGTTGTAATATACACTTCTGATTTCCTCTTCTTAAGTATTTGTAGAACTGGAAGTTCATTAATTATGAAGTTTTTGTCTTTATTGGTTTTGAAAGAGGTATCAAAGGTATTGGTTGAATTGAACTGGTTTCAAAAAGTTGGTCAGTCTATAATTTTATAATTTTGGATCCAAAGATCCTGGATTTATTTTTGTGTTATCCAGTCTAGTTCAATTTTTTTCATATTGAACATTTTAACGAAATCTCTAATAACAATTTCTATTGTGTATTCTTCCCATATTGCTATCACAAGGACTCTTCTTAGCTCTGATAGCTGATACCAAGTTGTTGGATTCTTTCACCTGACCTGTTTGGCAAGTAAGTTTACTTGATTGTTGAATCTGTTGGCTCTGTGAGCTTTGACCTTTAGAATTTTTAGATTCAGATCTTTCTTCTTTACTAGGTCCTTGATCTTATTCCAAAGTGGCCAGTTAGTGATTTTTATCCATCTTCTTGTAGATATCTCTATTTGAGAACAGATGGATTTCCATACTTTGACTGCAGTATTGCAGTCAGTGTAAGTTGTAACTATTGTATTTCAGGAACCTGTATACAGTGCAGTGAGAATAGCTAGTATTTCAGCTCTGGTTACTGATGGCCATGTAAATGCTCTTGCTGAGAACTGTTTAACTATCTTATCTTCCTCTATCATGATCCAAGCTATATCCATTTCAAATTCGCAATTTGTAATTCTTTTTTTATAAGAGCCATCTATGTAAAAAGTAAGCTAATCAATTGTATTTCTTTTGTTATATCTCAAGATACTCTTAAGTTCATCTTTGTATTCTTCTGTTTGTATGGCTTTTTCTATTAGTGTAATATTTCAGTCTTTCACTTGAATCTCTACTTCGATTGGTCTAGAAGTTGGTAGAGCCACTATTTGCTGAAATACATTTGTCTGTCAGTCTGTAGGGTTTCCTAACAGAAGGATCTGTTTCCTTTTTCTTAGATTATTATGTCAATTAAGCTGTGGTAAAAGGTGGGTCTGTGATAGAACTACTTCTAATGGCTGCTCTGTACTGTTTGGTTAAAGATAAGTATTATTATTAGTAGGATTATATACTAGCTGATATGGGGTAAAATAGGTTTTGTTGTTTATGAATGTTGTCTTTTCCTATGTATTTGTTGAAGTATTAGCCTAGACTACCCAGTAAATCTTTCTTCTATCTGGATTTGTTGGGAATGTCTCAGTTTGCATATTATAAACTGTTCATTCAAGCTTATGTAGAGAGTTTTGTAGAAGATCTTAATTTATTATTGTTTTTTTCTTCACTTTTTTGTATCAGAAGGAAACTGGTTCCTTATATCTGCTATAGAGAATTTGAACTGCTCTTCATTTCTTAAGTGTCATTGTGGTAGTATTGATAAGCTGATCTAGAAATATGATCTTGTGTTTTCATAGTGATGGAATGGGTTTTCTATATTCTCTATCCTCTTGCAGTATAGATTTGATTGATAAGATATCTCCCTGATAATTGAATATGTTTTTTCATCTCCAACTTTGAAAAGTGACTTGTATACTTTTTGCCAAAGCCAGTGTCATAACTGCCAGATTTCCTTTTGTCAACTTGTAAGAGTTGATAGGATTGCTTAGAATATTACCTGGCTCCCAACATTTGATTTGGCTTTGTTTCAGTCTGATTATGATAGCAATACTAGAGGCCTCATTATTGTTAAGTTGATAAAAAAGTTTAAATATGTGACTTTCTAGCTATATTCCCCAGATACTTTTGAGGTCGTATGTTTCTTTGTTGTGAATACAACTGTTTGAAATCATTCTACAGACTAGGGCCTTGTTCTTGAATACTTTTCTAAACATGGCTGTAAGATCATTACATGTTTTCTCACTCAGGTACATGTGTTGTATTCTATATTCTATTTTTGGAATTAGGACCCTGTTGATAACATATCAGGCATGTTTTTCTATCAACTTTTTTTTGACTATTGCCTGGACTATTGTCCTAATCTCTGATTTTATAAGACTGATAGTGTCTTGGTTTTTTTGTCTAGGTTCTAGTCAAACACTAAGAAATATAGCCTAGTTCTTCTTATTGATTTCATGGACTATAGTATCTTCTATTCTAGCCTGAACAATCCCGGAGACTTGTGGGTTTTGGTTAATAATAAGGAGAATTGACTTTTCTACATTGATCTAATAGTCATTTGCTATATAGAACTTTTTTGTTCTTCCAAAATATTTTTCAGGTCTTCCTTGAATTTGACAATCCAAGTCATGTCATCCATATAGGTAATTACTACCTGCCTTAAAAAGAGCTTTATCTTCTCTTTAGGTTTATTAAAGTTGGAAGACCATTCTTCTTCTATGAAATAATTCAGGTTGCTGTTGTTTTGGATTTTACATAAAAGTGGATCATAGAAGATTCTTCATAATAATGGAAAGATTGTTTTTTCTTGATCTATTCCATCCCTGCCACTATTGAATTAGATAGTCCATTTTGAAAAATGATACTATAGTTTCTATCTTTAAAGAGATCTATTATGAGTTTCTTAATAGATATAGGAATTCGAATCTGATTTATGGCCTTTTTAAGCATGTACAAGGATATTGTGTCGTACTGTATATCTTTGTAATATCTTGAAATAGGATCCATAGTTCTTTTTTCTTTTTTTTAGTCTCTTCACAAATGTTGTTCAACAGATAGATAGGCTCTGCCGTACTCTTTCCTAGTAGCTCAGCAAAGTTTGATTCTTTTAAGATTTTGTGTTACTGGCAAATAGCTGATAGTCAGTTGTTAAGAATCTTGATAAAGTATTTTCGAGCTGTTTCCAGGAGGACAATAGGTCTTGTATTGCTCAGATCACATTTTTAAGGCTTGGGTTTGAGAATGTGATAGATGTTACTGCTTTTTTATTTCTTATATATTTGACCTGTACTTAAAACTTTATTAAAAAGAAGACATAAAGTTCCTTTTCCTTTGATTTCTAAATATTTGAGCATTTCATAATTGATGTATAAGGGGCTAGCAGCCTTGTTGTTTGAAAGAAATTGCAAAGTAGCTTCGAACTCTTCTACTTTGGTTTCTTCTGTTAAAGGTGAATACCATGTTGGGTTGATCTATTTTTTGGGTTGATATTCTTTTTTCCAGGAGGGTCTAGATTCTTGAAGTTGACATTTCTTTTTTTGAATATCCTTTTGTGATATTCTTCAACCTTGCTTCTGATAGTTTGAGGGTTAGTAGCAATGTATTCTTTCCCTTTCTGATTTGTGATTAGCACCCAATCTAATGTAATTCTTAGTTTTTTATGGTTTAAGATTGAGCCCAGCATTCATTTCTGGTTAGATCTAAAATTATCACATCTGTTATCCAGAGCCTTCTTGATTTGGTTTTTGATATGAAACTTTCTTTTTTCTTGCATATTATTTTGAGGATACATTCTATTTTAGTGATTTTTCTCAATTGCTCTAAGATCTCGTCTTACGACTGGAGAGGTGCTAGTTCTTCATCAAGAGATTTATAAATATCTTATAGATTTTGAATAACCTTCTCTATATTTTTTATGTCTTCTGTAGTCTTCATATTTCAGTTAACTTAGATTTTCTTTAGAAGAAAGTGAATCTTATTGGCTTCTCTGTATACCTCAAAATTCTTCTTTAGAATTACTTATCACATCTTAACTTCTTTTCTTCTACTAGGAGTGAAGTAGACTCTTTTCTTCTTGAGACACTTGTATGCACCCTTAATGATTATAGTTTCAAGTTCTTGCTAGGCCTTTTTAAGTTCTTAAGGGCTGTTTTTAGTTTCATACCAGGAGGCTTGTGCATCAATTTTGGAAGCTTGCATTATATCCAGAGTTTGAACTTTTCCCATTGTTCTACAATAGAATTTGTTGGATCTGATATTTTTTTACCTTTTGTTCTACATTATTCTTGAGTCTGATTTTTAAGCAGATTATTTGTTATCATTCTCATTAATAAAAGTGTATGGTTGCTACCCAGTAGTGCCTCTACTGAAATATTTTTGAATTCATATGTATTATTTAAACTGATTTCTAATGATATTCAGATATAGTCTATTCTGCTATATATTGAGTTGTTTATCCATATAAAGATAATATTTCCTTCTTCTTTTCAAGAGTTTTAGACATCTATATAGTTCTAGTCTTCTAGGAAGTTGAAGAAGCCTATCTTAGCTTTTCTATATCTTGGGATTGTTTTGTTAGTAGATAGGGATCGATCCACTATTGGATTGATAACTGCATTAAAATCATCTATAATTATAACTTTAAAGTAATTCTTTTGCTTATCTAAGATTCTATTTTGAAGTAGCTGGTGTAGCCATCTACTTTCAGTTTTTCCAGATGGCAGATACAGTATACTTGATAGATACAGAGTTTGCTTCTTGTTTATAGAAAGTTGGCTCCTATTATATAGTTTTCTATTCTTTCAATTGATTTTAGCTTTTTCACGATATTTTTGTTAATAAGAAATCCCACCTGGACCCTCTGAGTGTTTCATTATTACAGCTATGAAAGAACTTGTGTATTTGCTATAAGTTAAAAGTAAAATCTGCTGTTTCTTCTATTAGCTTAGTTTCATAAATTCTCAGAATATTTATATCAAGTTCTTATATAAATTTATATAGTTTTTGTTAATCAAGGCTAATATTGATATCTCTAACATTATGTGTTCCAATTGTAATAGTATTGTTTAATATGAAGTTGTCTATAGTATAGTTATTATATAATGTTCATTTTTTATCTATTTTTCCAATAGTGTTCTTTTTTATTGTATTGATAAAGTTGTCAAGTAGTATAATATGTATTGTATTGGAAGAGGTTATATTAATATCTGCTATTGTCTTAGTGATTATATCTTTTTTTCCAGATGAGCTTGATTTCTTTTGTGAATCAAATTCTCTTTCGGTATATCTTAATTGAACTAGTACTACTTTTAGAAATGGTTGCTCCATCGACTTCCTCTTATCCTATTTTGATTGCCTGTCTTTTCCTCAATTAAATTTATTCTATTGTTCAATTACTTGAAATTGTTTAGGATTTGATGAATTGGATCTTGGTCACTTTCACTTTCAGGATAGGGGCTTTTAGATCTGTTATGTATTCTTTGTCTATTGCAATAATTAATAGGTTTTCTGCTACTACCAGTAGCAAAGTATTTAGAGGTTTCTGTTTTGTTGATAGTGAGCTTGTTGCCTTGAAGATTGCTTTTTCTTTTCCTTCTATCAAGATATGTCCTTTTCTTGATCTCAATCATTCTCTAGTGTTGTATACCAGTTGAGTTTTATATTATTTCTAATATCCGTTTGATCCATTTTTATACTATCAGTTTGTTGTTTATTTAATTGTGTGAATTTGACATCAGATTCCTCCACTTTATTGAAATCCTGTCTTTCTTGTGAACACTTTTGTTCTTGATTAAAATATTCTTTTGCACTTTATGTAAGTTTGTGCCCATTAATGTAAATGTAATGTTTTAAGACATTGTTAAGATCTTGTGCTGTTAAGAAGCAGATTACAGTATAGCTTCTTCATTTGAG
This sequence comes from Acaulospora colombiana, assembly GCA_910592055.1. Lineage (NCBI taxonomy): Eukaryota > Fungi > Glomeromycota > Glomeromycetes > Diversisporales > Acaulosporaceae > Acaulospora > Acaulospora colombiana. Next base: position 8,725 of record CAJVPT010003855.1, read on the forward strand.
TGTATGAGAATTTCTAGAAATGTAGCATACTCTAGCCTTGGTATGTTTAACTACACTTGCAATTAGTCTACTAGTAGTATTATGTACTTCATATAACCTCAAGAATTGTGTATTACGTTGTTTAATAATTTTGTTGATTTCTTTATCATCAGGTTCATTTTGAGCTTTAATTGTTTCCACTCTGGTGTGGATCATCCATTTTTCTTCAAGGTCAATATATTGTTTGTAAGAAATGATATGTGCCTTAATTCTGTGTTGTGACCATAAGTGATTATAAATATAGATGTTTGTTGTTTATTCATATTGATTGAGGACTGCCTTGATTTCATGGCATGAATAATTACAGTTAATATTAATCACCAGTGATGATTCTTTTTTCTCTTGTGTTTTTTAAACACTTTTTTATTTGGTGGTTGGCTGGGGTTTGATCATTTATCCATTTCTAGGAGTATTATAGTAAAATTGTCTTCTTTCTTTCTATTGATTTTTTTAAGGCATCTTAATACATCTCCTTTCTCTTTACAACAGAATGTTGACCAGGCATTGCTATTGATAAATTCTTTTGTAAAGGAGTAAGAGTTTTTTGGTAAACTTAATGTATTCTGGAGATATGCTATTTGTTCTGTTTCGATTTCTCCTAGAAGTCTTGAGATAAATACACCCATTTTGAAATCTCTATTTTCCTTGATATGATATGGATTAATGTTGGATGTTTTCCTATTTCTTGTTTTATATGTTTGCTATTTATCAATATTGTTTCCTCTAATTTTTTCATTGATGACTTCCATTTCAATTTTGTCTTCCATTTCTCTGTCTCCCATTTCGACTTTAGCAACAATCAGAATTTCAATTGATGTGATTACTTGAACTTCTATGGCCATTGCCTTATTAGGTAAGTTGTTAATAAGAAGATCACTTCCAATCATTGACTGATTTGTTAGTAATAGTTGTAAGGTATATTGTGTTTATTCTACCTATTATATCATATCCAGGTATTTGTCTTCTAAAAAGGGAGCTAGAAGATCTTTTTCTTTTCCTTGTTCTATGGCCCATAAGTAAAGTATATGTTGTCTAAGAACATTGGCTTTGATGAAGATAGTGTGATCAACATTCAAAATTCTAGCAATAATACTATCAATAATTAAGTATCTAGTTGAATCTGGGATTAGATTTGTGATAGTTTTTTGAGTTGAAGTGATATTCAAGAAGGTTTGTGAGATTTATAACTTTTTTTGTTAATTATATTTATCTATTAGTTGGACTAAAGTTTTAATGATATGTGTTTCTCTTTTCTTAATGACCTGTAAGAGTTTGTGTTTTCTCATGGATATGTTGATCACATAATATGGAAAGTAGGTTGCTATATACAGTATTGATATATTTTATTAAATACTGTTTTGGGTAGTGCTGAGTTATATGATAGTTGTTCCTTACTTATTTGAGTAATACTTGTTTGTTTGTTTATTTGTTTTATTTATTTATTCTTGTTTATGTAAACAAGATGTTGGTCTGTTAATCCATGTGTTGCAGGTTTATTTATTCCTTATTATTATTTTATTAATATGAAAAAACCTTGTTGTTTATTGTAACATGTTGACAATATTTATTTTACATATATATTGTGATAGTATTGTTGATATTGTGGATTAGTCAATAGTAAACACATAGGATTATGGGTTGTTGATAATTGATTTACGTAAATACATGGGATTGTGAGGTTATTGATAATTAATTTGCGTAATGTTGTTTATTTGACACACTTTTGAGCTTGTTGTTTATTTGACATGTCTTTGAGCTTGTTATGAAAAATATATGTGTCTGTATTTGCATGACATAATATTATTGAAATACCATTGTTGTAATGTGTATGCTTCTTTACTGTATAGTCAATGAAGCTTGGATGTCCCTCTAGGTTTTATGAGTATTTGAACTTGGATTGATTTAACAGTTTGAGTTATTGCTTTTAAAGTTTCTCTTGGTGTCTAGAAAGGAGTTAACCTATACTAGCCTGGCTAGGAGCTTTGTGAGGTTGATATTGGGCTTTCAAGAGCTTACTGTGATTCAGTTTTTCTTGTTATTTTTTCTTTCTAAAAGAAAAAATTTATGTAGTAGAAGTTAGTAATTTTTGTAAAACTTACCTCTTTTATATTCTGTAAAGAGTTCTTGAACTTGTTTTTATAAGTTGTTTAGTTGTAAAGATGATTTCTCTTGTTTTTTGACTGGTTTCTTTTTTTCTCAAAAAATTATCAAAAAAGGAAATTTTTGAAAAATTGGATTTAGCGAAAAGAGTTTTTTTTATGTTATATATTAAATAATACTAATAAATAAATTATAACGAATAAAGATAAATTAACTAAAACTAAGTTTAGTCTATGCTACGCATTAATAAAAAAATTATTATTCAGTATATTTACCTTTTGCTTTAATAATATCATTAATTCTTCTGGCATTGTTTAAATTAACTTAATATATTTTTCTAATTTAATATTATTTCAAATATCTTGTAATTTATCCTATAAATCCTCTTTGCTTATAATTTGTTCAGAAGATGTATGTAATTGATATTTAACTTCACTTCAAAGATGCTTCATTGAATTAAGATTGGGTGACTGGATAGACCATTTAAGAATATTAATATTATTATTATCAATCCAGGCTCTAGTAAGTTTTGAAGTATATTTGGGACCATTATCTTGTTAAAAGATAATATTATTTTTATTTATATTATACCATTCAAGTGTTCCTTATAAATAGGATACTTTAGCTTTTAATACTTTTATAAAATAAAATATTATAATTTGATTTTTATCTTTGTAACAAAATCTGAACCTGGCTTATGTTACCTTACTAATTTTATATTTCTAAAATAACCAGGTAATCTTGTTTCTAATAGATTTGATTTTTAAAAAATCAAAAATGTAATTAAAAACAAAAAAAAAACACATATTTTATAGATTATCAATTTTAATTTTGATTGGTTACTTTTAAATATTGGAGTTTAAAAATAGATTGGCTTTATTGAAGGAACAATGGTTATAACAGATAATTTCAAAACAAGTATTGTTATCGTAAATACTAAAATTACAAGCAGGAGAAATGTAATTGTTGGCCTGGTGCAAGCATTGTAATTGTTAAAAATTGTAAATATTAAAAATTGATAATATGATAAATTAATATTACAAATATGGATGTAAATCTGAGATATGTAATTGGATATGATCCATTTATAAAAAAAAAAATTGTAATCGATTTCATTATGCTTCTAAACAGTTTCTTTTGTCAACCAGTGTAAGTAACACATTAGCTACTTTTGTATTTTTATTGACTTGTTATAGCTTTTACTTGACATATATACTTGTTTTTTTTTTATTTTACATTTTATTGACCATTTAACAACCAGCTTTAACTTTGTCGATTTCCAATCTCTTGACTATCGATCCATAATTGATCACAAGGTTTACATTTTATAGCCACAGATAAGCAATGTTTTGTCAAATTGTATATGCTGCTGCTATTATTTTATTTATGCTAGTATTAACTGTAATCTCTGTTTTATTTTCCAGTTTTTCGATCTCAGTTGCAATCAATTACAAGCCTTTAATTAATACCATAAACAAGTAAGCAATATTTACCAATGCTGTAATACTCTGCTATTACTTTATTGTTGCCAGTATTGATCGTGACTTTATTTATTTAACATGGATCATGCCAACAAAAGTCATAAAGTTGCAAAAAATTATTGATTCCTTTCTGCAAAGGGTGAATAGGGAAAATTTTTAAATTAACATGCCCTTTATACACTGTAATAATTAAGCATGCTATGATCTTCAGCAGGCAACCCTGAACTAGTGCAGGCAGGCCCATATTGATACAAGGTAGTGTTTGCAAGTGTTGATATAGCATTGATGTTGTCTTCAGTGGGAAACCCTGAACTAGCAGCCTTTGTTGTATTAGTACTGAGGCAGGAATAGTCAGCAAAGATACCTTGTGCCTCCAGTGGAAAACCCTAGACTAGTGCAGGCAAGCTTGTTGTCAAATATTGCTTGCAAGTACCAGTTAATACTATTTGTTATCAGTGGAAAATCCTGGATCAGCATGTAGAATTTTATTGACAATAGGCTATTTTTGGCTATCGATTTTTGTTTTGCATTAGCAGGATACTATATATATTAAGCTAATTTTAAATGTCTCAATTTAGAAACCTTTGTTATTGCTCTTCATTTTCTTGTATCACAAAAATATGATGACCCAATAAAATATACTGCATTTTTAAGTGAACCGATATACCACTTGCTGAATGTTTGCCTGGCCATTTTTGATCCTAACATCAATACTTATCAGTATGTAAATATAATAAAAAATGCTTGTATATTTTTTCAAGTTTATTAACAATAAAACAATACCAGGTCAACTGATAAAGGGATTTTTCGAGATTCTTGATTACTTGTAATAATAATTTGAAAAATACTATTGCTACTTTGAGAGCCGATATTAACAATACAAAAAAATCCAAAAAAAAGATCCATAAAAATTTTTAAGTTAAAATTTTTACAATTTTTTTGTAACTGTATTAACTTAACTAAATTACAGGTCAAGAAAAATTTATTGACTCAAAAGTATCTTGAGGAGGTATATGCAGTAAAAATAATATATCTTGACCTCCTCTCTAGTTACGATGAAAAAAAAATAAAAGAAAAGTGGATATTCAAAAAAACAAATCCCTTGTCTTTCCATGTACCTGTGATCAATGCTGCCTCCTGTCTTTCAATAATAAAAAAAAAAATGAAGAACTAATAGTTCATAATAGAACCTTCAACAAGGTGATACTGGTTGTATACTAAAATCATATTGGTTCTGATGTACTTGAACTCATAAGAAGCATGATTATCGATATGTTTATTTTGTATTAACAAATTGCCCGATTATCAGAAATCAAAGAATTGAATCAAGATGCCTTAATAGCTGCAAGGTATATATTTAACTAAAGTTAAATTTTTAATTTTTAAAACTTTATTAATGTTAATGTTTGCAGGTATTTTTCAACAAGAGAAAGTGGAATATTTATCTATGTGCATAACATATCTATTGAATTACGAGAGTCTGAAAGACAATATTTGCAAGAAGAGAAAGTTGTATCAATGAACAGTTTTCTTTTCAACTATGCCATACATATATTTCCTGAAGATGTAATCTCAAGTATACAAAAAAAAATAGAATAATACAATCTACCCTAGCTAGATAGCAATAAATATAGTACTACTGACAAAAGAATTACAGTTTCTTTCAATAATAAAAAAATATATTAAACCATCCTTTAGGTCTATATGAGGCCTATGTAACCTGGAGATATAGCAAATTTACCCATACTGATCATAATTTTTTGAACCATGCAATTGCAGCTACAATACTTGCCTGAAAGGAATATGCCCTGTTAATGATAAAGAATTTGCTTGTAGTGAAGGAAATTTTGATGGAAGCAACTTTTACATGATTAAATAGAGAATTAAAGTTAAAATAATAAGTATTTTTTAAACATTACAAATTTTTAAAAATTTAAGTTATTAATAAATTAAAATTGATACAATTTTTACTAGGAAATACTTTTTATTGTTGATCAGAGAATAAATTGCATGGTACTATAGTATTACCGATAGAAGGGATAACTTGTGAGTTGTTCCAAAATTTGACCAAAAAATAGTATCAACTATAAAAAAATGGAGGGAAGGTAAAGAAGAA
>CAJVPT010003856.1:0-14454 GCA_910592055.1 Acaulospora colombiana
GCTATTATTAATCTATAAGTCTTTGCCTTATAAAAGATTCTTGCTTCTTCTAGAATATTTTTTTGGATCTTGTTATCCATGTTGTATCTTTTATGAAAGTCAATAGCTGTGTGCCTTAACTCTGGCTTTATTCCAATGTTTTTCTTTAATTCTGAATCTCAAGCTACTGATATTTTATAGCTTTTTGTTTTATCATTTTAAATCTTGCATAATAAAAAATCATAGAATATTCTTTATATTAGTGATGAGATAGTTTCTCCTTGATTACTTTCATTTCCTGTTGTAATTACCTCAGTTAGATCTTTTTCAAATATTATTTGAAATTCTTGATTTTAAATAGACTTATTATAATTTGAATAAAGTCTTCTAATATCTTGATTCTATTCATTGTTTTGATTAACATATTTAAACTAATAGATTATATGCTTTTGTTATATCTTGAAAAAGTATTCATAACTCCTTTTTATTTTTTCTTACTTCCTTACAAATATTATCGTGAATTTGAATCAGTTCTACTATACTTTCTCTTGATAATTCTACATAACTAGGTTCTCTCAAAATATTGTTAATCTTGCAAAAATTTCCCAATCTGTTTGTGAGGATCTTGGTAAAGTATTTTTGTATACCCTCTAACAACACTAACATTCCTATGGTTTTGGCTTTTCTATGGGATATATATATCTTTACTTCTATTCCATTTGAGTAACTTCCTACCTTAGAAAGTAATTAAGCATCTTTCTAAGATATTTTTTTCCTTCTTAATCCAGTTTTATTAATATTTTATAGCTAATTTGTGATTTCTATAGGGCTTTATTATTGGAATGTTCTTGAAGTGTTTTATATAGTTTTTTCTGGAAATTGGCTCCAGTAGAAAATATTTGAAATAATATTAAAAGAAGAGTTAATGATTAAGAGATTAATATTAATAGCAAAGAAACTTTCTGGAATAATTTATTAGAGATTTGGAATGAAACATTTGAAAAAACTTGTAAGAAATATATAGAAACAATTCCTAAAAGAATTAATGATATTATTAAGGCAAAAGGTAGTTATACGAGATGGTAATAGAAATAAAATATATTTGTATTATTATATATATGAATTTTTTACAAATAAATAAAATTTATTATTTTTTTTTAAAAAACTCCAAAAATAATGCAACATTAAATTTTAAAAAAATTTTTATTAATTTAATATTTATTTTAACTTATACATTATTTAAGCATACTTATATTCTATCTATATTATAAAATTCATCATGATTTGATCTGATCTGATCAATGATGTCCCTAAAATTAATTTTGGGCCTTATTTTTGTGTAACGTGTGATTATCTTATTTACAGATTAACATTAATTTTCCACTCGAACAAATAATACTCCAGGAACGGGATTTCAAGTATAAAGTAAAAAAATAAGGTCAATCTTTTTCTATATCTTCGTAGCTCTTTGATCTCTGGTAAAGTTTACAGTCTCGCGTATCCCTACTGTCGTTAGGCCATCCCGTCCTGCGTTCAGATGTTTGGAGGCAGTCTATTGGGCTGTCCTTAGACATACGTGTTTAAGGCCCGAGTCCCAGTATGCTGTTTTCCAGGATGCGTTCACTATACCTACTGTCGTTAGGCCATCCCGTCCTGCGTTCAGATGTTTGGAGGCAGTCTATTGGGCTGTCCTTAAGCATACTAGTATGCTGTTTTCCAGTGTACAGTTGACTGTAAATGTTAACATAGCTCTTTTACCAAAACGGATAATGACTAATAATTTGCATTTAAGATTTTTTAGATGTTTGAATCTGTGGTGACGGAATATCTTGAAACAAAGCTTAACAAAAATTGGTCTCTTTTCGGAATTCTAGAATTTGCGCGATCGAAATCGAACCCCAAATTATTTGTGGCCGCAATTGATGATTTCAAAGATGATTTGTATAAAATATTAAAAAAATATCAAGACAAGTGTAATGTTCACGTAAATGCCAAAAACAAGGCATCAAAGATTTTATCGAATTTTGATTCATCATTTTCCACTGCCGAGGTTAAGCAATTCATTAAGAATCTTGAATATCATGAGGAAGCGCGAATAAACGTAACATCAACTTACACTGCCACAGTATTAAGGGTAAATTTTATGAAAATTCAAAATCAACGTTCGCAATAGACAATAGACTTACCAAAAATTTTTTAGGATCAACAAGAAAACCAAATATTTATTGATCAATTACGAAAAACATCCTCGGAAAAGGAAAAGGAACGTGAAAAAACTACTAGACCACTCGATGCGGAAGAAGACGATGACCATTCGTACAAACGTCAATGTAAAGACGAAGGACTGTCAGATTTGATCGAGATACTTATATTTGCTTTAATATTTAGCAAAATAAAAAAAGCTTTCTCATATAAATTTTGTGAATGCATACATAGGTTTTAGATGATGAAGAACCCTTTGTTGAATGGGAGTTTGATACACCGAAACCAAGTTGGCTGGATAAAATAGCACACAAGCACGATTCATTAACTTACAATGCTTTTAATTATAATAATAATAAAATGACTCAATATGAATTGTCATTAAAGTAAGTATTTGATAAACATTGCTTCGTTTGTTATTTGTGTTTCCAGGTTCTAATAAATTTTTAGTCCATTTTGGTGGAGGATTATAGATCTATCCGATCCGGAAATTGCAACTCTTATACCAGAAGATGAATTATCAGAATTGAATGCAAAATTTTCAACCCTTTTAGAAAATTGGACCACCTTAGAACCTAAAGCGGAGAGGTGCTTGCAATCTCTCGAAAAGGTGAATTATAGAATTAAATATTTCGATTCTTTATTTGAAACTTATTAACCCGTGCTTTGATTCTCAGCTTGACAATGACTAGCTTCGCACTATTGGAGAAATACTTAGACCAAGAGGAATGTACGGAGCAATTCTTGAACTCCAAAAATTTATTGGAAATAAAAAGGAGCAGAAAGCCTCGGAATTAGACGATTTATTTGGAGATGAAAAAGAAATAGATAATCATAAGGAAATTTCACCGCTGACAGTTGACGATCATATGAACCCAGATGTTGCTTTTATTTTTGATTTAATCCGGTTTACGTAAGTTTTAATAGTTAAATACCAAATTATATGTTATTATACATGTGTTTAACAAGTCTTATGTAATAATTTCATTCAGATGTGAAATGATTGCGAAAGGGATCACTCAGCGACCTAATTCTGAGCGGGATATTGATATATTTATAACGAGGCACATTTTTTTCATGTTTCGATACTATCCTGGATAGTCACTTGTAAGTTTTATTGTTATTTTCAATTTTTTTTTTTATTATAATAATGTTTACGCTTTATTTAATAAGTGGCGAGGTGGTATCAAGGGCTTCCAGAAATCGTCGGGCAGAGGCGATAAATGCGCCAAGTAATACCGAGGGTTATCATTTGGATTGGATGTTCACGGTATGGGTATAATAAATCTTTAAAAGTTTTCATTATAAACTATCAGCGTGTTTACTGAATTTAATGATTTATAGAGGCATGATCTGGGTAGGGAATTATGTTGGGGCCGTGAATTTTCTCTTTGTGAACGCACTGGTTCAAAAACGGAAGACACGACCAAAATTCTCTCAAATACTCTCAAGGTACAAAAGACCTTAAGAGATATGCACCGAAATTTAATTGAAGCAATATCTACCGAGGGGGATGGAATGCTTTCAAATCCGGTCCTTCAAGCTAGTACCAAGCTACTGATGCCTGGGTTTTTGTTATCACATTTTTTATGCGTGCAATATTAATCATCTATATTGACGTTATTTGCTTTATTGCATATGGAATTGAGGGTAACCTGTAATAGCGTAAATATTGCATTATACAAATTTATAAAGCAGTAGCATTTCGACGCAGAACTTTTCTAGACATGCAAGTGTTCTTATAGAATTGGGCAAGGCTGTTGTGCACAACTTCCCATATCTACAAATGTTTGTCCCTTTGCAATCCATAGCAAGGATCTGAAGTGTCCAGCCTTTGAAACAAAAAATATATATACAGTAAGTATTTATGAATGAAGATTAGTTCATATCAACTATCTGCTTACCCCATGACTGGACGAGAACAAATATTTTATGCAAATATCATCCGAGGCGTTTGCATTAGAGTTGAAAAATGCGTGGAGGATATCCCTCATTGTTATGGATAAGTCGAGGAAATCCGAAAAAAATTTTTTACGATGTGGTTCTGGGAGACCATCACTTCGGAATCCTGTTATCGCTTCTAATTTATTTATACTATGTTTTAGAGTTCCTCGAAAGTCACATTTTTGCCCCACCCGAGCACGGAGCGTAATTGGGCGACCTTCGTTACGTCGTTGATCCAAAGCCCAGGAGCAGATCCCTCACCTAAAGAAATACGTGTATATAAAAGTTATTGATGAACAAAATAATAATGCCTGTTATAATTTCTTCAACTTACGAGTCCATCTTCAATTCGGTCTTGTCGAGAAATCAATGAATTATCAAGAGCAGACTCCGAAATCGGCAGATCAACATCGGCCAGGTTCTCCGCACTATGAAAAGTGGCCAAAGAGAAATTCAAACTGTAATAAAAAAAAAAAAAAGAAGTCCTTACTGTATTTCACTTACTAAGTCAAGACCGCTCTCTTGATTTCAATCAAATAGGCTTTGTCTTGTTCACCGAGTGTAATCTTGTACTTTGCTTCTATTTTCCGCAAAGAAATCTCGTCAATTTCCGCTACAATATCTTCACTCTTCTCATTATTCTTTATTATCTGAAACGAATAATAATATGAGCAAAATCCGAATGTAATAGAACATCGGTCATCATTAGTTACCTGCTCAATTTCATCGAAAAATAAATATACGACGTCAGGTATATTTTCTTCAACAGTTTCTATTTCGTCCTCGAAACTTTAAACATCTCAGTCCAATCTTCCGTAGAGAAGAATTGGTTTGTTTCTGGGTGAGTTCCGGTGAGATCGAGGATTCCCCAGCAAACAGGACTATTTAATAGAAAAAATCCATGAAATGAGTGTTAAAAGATGCAATCACTAGTGAAAAAAACTCACTTCACGCATTTTTGTGATTCAGGTATTCGACATCTATAAGAGGCTAACCTGTCCCACATCGGTCCCACTTGATAAAATCCAGCGTTTTGTTCGACCTATAGTGTCCGGTTCACGTCTTTCGACAAATTCATCTTTATTGGCATCATATTTATCGTCCTCATCTTTATTGACATTATCTTCTCAACGCCCTCATCTTTATTTATCGACCTCATCTTCAACGTCCTCATCTTTATCGGCTTCACCTTTATCGTCTTTATCTTCATCATTTTCCGATTCTTCCCCTTCATGGTCTATATCAGGTGTTGTCGTCGTTTGCGTTGTTTCCAGTGTGCCCTGTAATAAAGATTTCCAAAATCTCATTAATTAAGGTATGGTGAATTCCAAATCAAAATTAAATTTATGATTAACCTGATTTTTTAAGCGCGTGTTAAACCTATTTTGCACAGCCATATTGGTTTTTTTGGATCGAACGGTTTACTAGAATCTGGGAGCATAAACATGATTATTAACTTATATATTAAAGTAGATGGAATCTGATCATGCATCAGTCTTTTTGAATTTCAGCCTATCTAGCAGGACTAATATATTTACTTAAGAAAAAAAAGTTGCATTATGCTACATATGCTTCTTATTTTTTGTAGTCTTTTTTTTTGACAGCTTCATCTCTACATTTCTCATGCTGAATTTAGAACATTAAAATAATTATCAAAAGCCCGAGAACGATTCATAGAAAAGGAAAATCTAAAAAAACAAAGAATGATCGGATTGGAAGTTTGGATAATCCACGTTATATTTGTTCTTTCTTATTTACTCTTTTTGATGTTCTTGTTTCCATTATGTGAACTAAATTCTGTATATGCATAGACGTTATGTTTTTTCAAACTCATCAAAGACGCGACAAAAGTATGCGTTTGAAGATTACACAAAATCACGTGAATATAACGATAAATTAAGTCAGCGAGTACGTATCGAGTATCAACACATTTGTCCCTTAATCAAGTTAAGTAAAGATTTATTATTTTCTATATATTCTGTGCCAACAATTTTGTTATACGTAAAAGAAGCGTCCGCGGCAGACTCTTGTTCTGTCGGAAGCCAGTAATGGCGAGTCATATAAGTAGATGGCCGGCTAGATTTTATTGAAAACATAATTGTTATGGGGCTTATTGCATTCAAAGCGTCCGCGGCAGACTCTTGTTCTGTCGGAAGCCAGTAATGGCGAGTCATAGAAGTAGATGGCCGGCTTATTGAGTGATGATTAGCCCACTTAGAAGTTGCCTAACTAGTTATTTCATTCAACAAAATACTAACGCTAATATTTCTTGTTCTGAGAAAACTTTTTGCATTTCGCAAGAAACATGATGAGCCTAGTTTCCGCAAGACACTGTCACATGATGGAAGAGCAAAGTACTCAAAGAGGTTATAACAAGAATCTTGGATACACCTATCAGAGATAATTTGGCCTAATTATATGCTTGTAGTACATTCCCCACGCTTTTTTGCAAAAGCATACATTATTGGTCTTGAGTAGGACATCGGCTCTAGGAATAAAATCCTAACGGCTCTTCGAATAGTGTTGCTGCTTTTGTATCTCTCCTCTGCTAGTAATAAACCAAGGAACTTTTTTCCTACTCAAACTACGTTCTCGAACTGTGTCTCCTTTCTCAACAAACGAAAAGAAAAAGCTGTTACGTCAGAGAAAACGCTAGCTAAGAAGACGAAGTTGTCGCGTACTGCTCGTTACAATAAAAAACGTAAGCTTCGTAAGGAACAAAATCAATATTATCGATAGGGCAAAACGAACATACGTCCATACTACCGTCGAGTCAGAGATTTTGCGCGCCGTGCGTCACTTTTGATCCAAGCCAGGTACATTTTTATTTCTTGATAAATGCTTAGCACGGACTGTTTCTGTTAGTTGCTTTTTCGTGTCTTTGCAATAGCAAATTATTGTCAGGTATACTTAGTATGTCTTGTGTTCGACAGGACATGATCACCTTATTGTTGGCTCGAGTTCAATTCGCAAAAAATCAATTGAGCAGCACGCTTTGCCGTTATATTTACACCTTACGTTAAAATTGTATTATTAGCACCGGACTCAGCACATAACTCGGAGATTTTGTACGAGCAACAAGATATAGTATATCAAGAAAGAATGGAGAAGTGTTCCGCTCTGTTTGTCGGATCGCACGGCGTCAAGGTGTATCAAAATTGTCGAAGAAATTTCTACGAGGGATCTATTAACTGAACCGTTAATTCGAGAAGCTAGGTTAATGAGTGATGCCGAGGTATCAAACGGCCCTACGAAGTTTTTTAAGTTAGTTGACGAGGATATAATCAAAATCGGGCTAGCTTGTTTTATGATAGTAAAGAAAAGAATAAGAGTTTGTGGATCGATTTTGGTCGGTGGTTGGGGATGAAGGAGCCTATTGCGAGAAGAGATGCGCGCCGTCACCTTCGATCGAGTTGGATAAAATTGCAACTAATAGATTTTCAGAACTAAAAACAGGAAGCGTCTAATTTCACTGCTCAAATTTCTCGAAATGAAAAGACCAGAATGATAATGTCCGCACGTGGGGATCTTCTCGCGCTCAGTAAAAAGGTATATTCTCTTAATATCTTGGATCCGGGATGTGTCACAGATACCGAGGGTGGAATTTGATTCACCTGGAGTGCTAGACGAGGGTGCTGTAAAAAAAGCCACCGAAGCGGTAAATTTACTATTATTTCCACGCCTTGAGTAATCCTTCTCACCGGAGTAACTATTTCTGGGAAAATTTTATAGAGCATTTTGGGACGTACGCACGAAACAATCTCTTACCTTTCGCTAGTTCAAACAAAGCAAGTTCACATAACGTTGATCACCGAGGATGTGTTGAAACTCTGTTGCGCGATCTCTATCCGCTTTCAATTTCCGTTAATAATTCATGCGAGAATATTACGGGGGTTATATGAGGAACTGGAAAATTTATCGTGGGGGACTTTTGGACCTTGACCTTTTGGGGTCTTCCCGATGATCGCAATTAATTTTAGCACGATCAGCGATTACCATTGGGACGATCACGACGATCCAAACTCTCTGTTTTCTGGTGGCATTAGGGGATTTTGAGGGCGGTGAGCTTTGCTTTCCGCAATTCCAGATCTTGGTTCCATTAAGGCCAGGGCAGATCATAGTATTCTCTTCACGTTTCTTTTTGCGCGGTAAATTTCCCATGACTCGAGGTATCCGACATAGCGTCGCTTATTTTGTTCACGATAATTTCTTCCACCACCCGCGCGATTTTATCGAGATTTACAAAGATCGAAAGAATGGAATTGAGCGAGATGTGAATGGGTCAGTTGTCTCTTAAATCCCCAAATAAGATTTAAATGACGCTCGTAGATTAAATCGCAGGTTAAACTCGACAAGTCGAAAACCAATTGGATTCGAGTTCCGCCGTCATCCACTGATCGTAGAAGAGGGCATATCGGTAAGTATTTTACTACGTGTTGTTACATATACCCGAGATAAAGAACGATTTTAATGCAGTATAAGTATACACGGACTTTGTCCGATATAGTCAATTATTTTTTCTTTAGACTGGGTTTAAAGGCCGAGGGGGGAGTTAAATGTAAATACTGTATATCAGATAATTTTCGTGTAAATATATCAATAAATATGAGATCACGACCCATCAGGGGCTTTTTACTGCATGTTCAAAATACTCCTATGCTGGTCTCTGATTCGCGGATTAAAAACACATGACATCGCTCCATTATAACGCGATGAGATTTATGTCAAAGATACTAGCTCCATTATGCGATGCATGGGAAAGGCCCTATAAAGCTCGATATTTAGATGCGATAACATCCTCACTCCGTGAGACATTACCTTTTGCTTTACGCTTTAGAATAGGCGTTTCATATATATAACTTCTATTCCCGAACTAGATGTAGAATTACTTGAATCGACGTCCGAAGTACTCGAATTGGATCGGATGTTGTAGAGATGTTTGATCTGCGATATAATGAATCTTTTGATTCCCCAGGAAGTATTTTGTAAAAATAATGAATATCTCTTATAACTGGGTTTTTGATACTCCAGATCCGTTGAGATCTTTGATACGCAGAGTTGTTATTACAAAAGCATCCTCTGTGTCGATTACAATTTCAGGTATGTATATTTGAGGCTCATTGCTATCATCAGCTCGAATATAATGAAGAGCTTAAGGGTGCTGAAAATTCCGAAAATGCAGAGTGCCTTAGGAAAAAGACTTGGTACAATGTCAGATGGTTATAATTTTTTGACTGAAAGTGATGGTAATGAGTTCCCTTGTGAAATGACAATTGATTCACCATCATTGATTTCAATAATAGAGAAGTATCGTGTAAAACAAACCACTTCGAAATTCGAGTAAGCCTTTTTTTGCAAATATTAGATGAATTACATATTACGTTCATTTCATAATCTAATTTATTCCCCTTGTACAGTTTGGCATACCTCTATATCCTGGATCTTACATCCAAGTCAAAAATAGGAGAATTTGAGCCAAAGTTATGGGCAGAGCTCATAGTTGATCAACCTGTCATAGCCAGAACCGAATATCACAAAGAAATTGAATCCATTGCGATCACCTATTTACGTATATTTTTCGAGACGCGTTCAATGAAATATATGAGCACAAGATAGTACGGTAAAATCATGAAGTGGAAATGCTAGAATCTCTTTCTCATAAGTACGAAATGGAATGATTTTAGAAACTTTATCGCCAGGTATTTCAGAGATGCCTCTTAGAAAATTTAATGAAAGTGCTTTGAGTTGTGAGACATCTCTTCTCCCTATATGAATTTCAAAGGCACTCAGATAAACCTAGCTGATCATATCAATGTGTTTAAAATGTGTTCAGGATTTCTCTTCCTACCAATATACTTTCTACGTGCAAGAGCTAAAACAAATAGTATATGGTCCGAAATTTCATTAATTGACGGAATTATAAATCCAGAAATTTCCTAAGGCAGTCACAAGGTGGCAAGAACGAAATATGTTTATGTTATACACAATTTATTGCAAAGCAATGGACTTCATCCTACAAATCTGGAGATACCTTTTTCTTTATTAATACAACAAAAAATACATGTGAAACAGGAATCAATCTACCAACTATTTCTTGGCAATTTACTGGCTGTATATCAACACTACTTCGGTCTTTTAATAATCCAAACCAAGAATTATCCCGATTATCTTTTTCACAATGCTTCGAAGCAAATCCAGATTTTCCTTGATCGCGGTTTTATTTCATATTCTCCATTACTTATAGCATACAGCATATTCCTTCTGGTGTATGTACTTATAGTAAAATGCCATTCTATGGCTTAAAATAAATTCAACATTAGTGTTAGAAAAATCAGGGAAAATAATATGACTCAGTGAAAAAAATTCACGCACTTTTGCCAAGAAAAATACATGCATGTTAAAGATAAACATGATGTAAGTGACATTTCTTAATATTCGTATAGCATTGATAAACTAATATATCATTAATCAAAGAATAAAAATTTCAAATTTCTTCTATTTCTTAGCTACACTGTATATACAGTATATACAGTATATATAAGAATAAAATATTATACAATGTTTCTGAAAAGCTGTCCCGTGATTTCCTCAAAGGTGACATGTGCTACATCAGGGAATTCACGAACTTTTCTCGAGTGATTTGGAATTCCAGGACTACCTCGAATATAGACAATACGAAATCCAGGCACTCGTGTTCCATTTCTGATAACAACAAACCTATTTTGTGAATCTATCATGGCAGAATGACCATGACCATACATCTCATCGAAATACATCTCAATTTGGTTTCTTCCATTAATTTGCGCCTGAGAGATACCAGCTTGTGCAGACATTATTTCAAATGCTTTCCCGATGTTTGTTGATGCTTTGCTGTTGTGTGTTACGAAGTCACTGATAGATACTTGTATGAATATAGGTCCGAGCATGTAATCGAATCGAGGATATCCTTCAAAGCCGCGACTTAAGACTCTATCAGAATCAGGTCCAAGGGATAAGGCAGGAGACTTGATCACAGCATAGTCATCAAACTGGAGCGTAACAACACTTCTATTATTATTATTGAGATCCGTTGTATTGAGTTGTATTGGTATGTTAGATTTGCACACAAGTCGATTGAATAAGGCTTCCTCAAATTGATCTCCATTCAGATTTCCTATATTGAGTTGATTTTTTATATTTTCAGGCAAGTCAAATGACATGTACGTTTTTAATAGAACTTTCCGAGCAGATGGGAATAGAGGGAAGGAACGAGTAATTCCTTTTTCCTTATACCGATAAATTAATACAAGATCTAAGAACCTCGAATTAAACTGCACAGTGGGTCTACTTGGAAGAAACATGCTTGCAAGAGAATCATAGTAACGTAATTTTTCATTTTTCTGGAGACTATTATAATATCTTTGTGCAATAACCAATATTCGTTCAAACCGTTCCTTTTCAAATTGGTTTAGAACTTCTTTAAAGTCGTTTACATCGGTGGTATTGGGATCTAGATTCCGAACATACTTAACTAGGTACATAAGTTCACGTGGCACGCAATTTGTAACCGTTATTGCTTCTTCCTTAATGCCTGGTTTACTCAGAAGGGGGTGCATCTTTAACAACATATCAAATACATCATCCTCTAGTGGAGTGACATATATTACCCACCATTGTCTCATACCATCTTTTATGTATATCGCCTCATATTTATCATGTGTAATTCCCGAGAAGATTACGCGTACACTTTTGTAATGTTCACCCCAAAAAGTAAGGTTCTTCAAAGGACCTAAAATTGGAAGTCTTTTGGGTAGTGGGGGATCTTCCTCAAATAATGCACCATGTTCATCTACAATTAAGAGGGTTTTGCTATCTGACGTTTTGAGAAAGTCCAGAATATTATCAGCGACGATAACCTCAAGCTTTTCAGAAGGATAATCAGCATGTCGCACAATCTGCTCAAGATTGGTGGCAGTCAAAATATCTTTATTTTGAATCAGAAAGTACTTGCAAATCACCTCTCCTGCTCTGATTGATGATCCTACCTTTAGATCAGATGCATCTGCGATGTAGAGAATAACCCATCCTTCAGCAAAAGCTTTAGATGCAAGGAAGTAGGAAATATATGATTTACCCACACCCATTGGGCCTGAAAGAACACGCTTGATTGAATGTTCACTATCTACTGAAAGTTCGTCCCATATGTCAATCATCTGTTTAGTGACAAGCAATGTCCTTCCTTGATATCCTTTAGCGAAGTATTTGGGTTCCTGGCCAAGATGTGGTAGGGTAATTGATTTGCGAGCACCAAGGTTCTGGATGGCATTTTTGAAATCGATGCGCTTGTCAGGTACGAATTCGTCACTCTCAAGCATATCAATTATTTGGGATGGTAATTCTACGGTGTGACCATCAGAGGCGGTGTGTGACTTCCAACCCTGTTCTATTCGACGCTTCTTTATAGGATACTCTACCAAGTGCAGTATGATTAAATCGGTATTTGATAAATATATCAACGCAAAAATGTCACGTGTTCACTCGAGTTAACTAAATTTACTTACCGATGATTGGTACGGGTTGTTCGACAATAATATGGATATGTTCCTCGACAGGAGAGTCAGGGAAGAATTTCGAAATATTTTTTGTCGGTAGGAGTTCATCTCCGTCATTGAGTGTGAGATTTCTTAAGAGATCGTCGTGATCATCGGGAATTTCTACCTTCCATAGTTTGAGCTTGTCTGCGTCAACATCAGCAAATTCATTTTGTTTTTCCGCCTTAATAGCTTTCTTTAGTTCACTAATAGGTTCGTCCCTGCTTATTTTGACAGAAAAAGCATTCGTGGTCGTATCTCCTTTGACAAGGCAGAGTAAAGTGATAGGCATGTTTTCGGTTTATACCTTTTGCACAGCTACAAACCAAAAAATACCGTTACGCCCCACCATTTATATAGTAATTCGACGTTTGGGCACACGATTTTATATAATAAAGCTCATTATCATGTGAAACCTCTCTGCTCTATAGGCTTACCGGGCCCTGCTCCATATAAATTGTACTCCAAACAATTGTAAATTAATTTTACTCCCCGTGAAAAAATTTGATCAATCAATTATTACACTGTATCATTAATTCATTACTCCCACCTGGTAAAAAATCAATCTGAACCTTTTATAGAAATGATCAACCAAATCCTAATTGGGTTTTTAGAAACGTAGTTCTCTTTGTAAGAAAGTAAGATAAAGTATGTTTAGATTGTTTCTGTAAATATCACAAACATGTGAATATTCAGATTTTATGAATCTTATAATAAATGGAGAACTTAAAAGATTTAAAGACATCAGTCTATAATTATGATTTTTTATACTAAAAGGAAGATTGAAAAAAATTTTTTATAGATAAAATGTGTTGTTGTACTCTTTTAAATCCTTTTTTGCAAGTTTCAATTATATTGAAACATTTATTTTAATAATAATTTTATCTTGATGAGTTTAAATATGAATATAACTCTGTATAACAATATAATTGTGAAGAAAAAGAGTAGTTTAGGAATTATATATAAAAAATTTTTAAAATTAAATACTTTTTATTATATTCTATAAATTTTGTCTAAATTTATTTTTTTTTATTTTTAAACTTAAAAGTTTTATAAGTTATTTTTTTAAAAAAGAGATTATAGTAATCAAAATTTTTAAAGAAGAAATTAAAATAAAAATATATTAGAATATCAACTTGAAAGAAGTTATCTAGTAAATTTAATATACAAAATTAATTAATTAAAAATTGATTATAAGTTTAATTATAGTGATTTTTATAAATATAATTTCACAAAATAAGGTTCTAATGGATATCAATTTCTAAAAATATTAAAAAATATATTAAATAATATATTAAAAAAAATTAAAAATAAATATAAATATATATTATATATTTAAACTATTTAATTCAAATGAAATTAATCTTAAGTTTATTTTTATCAATAGTTAAATTATTTTATATTATAAATTATTTATTTTTCAATAATATATAATTGAAATTTAAATATATACGTATGTAATATACTATATATCAACTTTATATCTTAAAATTATTTGATTTAATTCTATTTTTTTTTTTTTTTTTATAACCCTAGATCAGGCTAGGTATGTGTACTTTATTAAATGCTTGTATACTGTACATTTTAAATGATTCGCCAATATTCGATTTAATTCTATTTTATTTATTTTATAACAATTTTTATATTGTTCTTTCCTGGATTTAAATTATTAAAATAATTCTTTTTTTTTTTTTTTTAACTGGGTGGCTTACACCTTGTTTATTAGATATTGTTATGAGTATGTACAAATTTATTTTAT
>CAJVPT010003857.1:0-14453 GCA_910592055.1 Acaulospora colombiana
TTAGTAGTAGCTAAAACAGTATTTATAGGCATCCAAAAACCTTGAGATGTTAGCATCAAAACATGTATCCAAATCATTAATAGTATCTTGTAAATAAAATATTTGTTCTTGTCCTCATACAATTACAAATATTACCTTGCCTCTTTCTTAACCCTTTCCTCTTTTCTTGACTCCTCTGTTAATAAAAGTATTGTTGAGAGATCTTTACTTTTATTTCCCTTAAGAACTATAGCATATTTATGTTAGTAAATGATTCCAACTCTATGTTTCCCTGCTTTAGTTTTCAGTCATCTGCTTGATTTAGGAGAGGAGGAATTGCCAGGTTGACAATATATATAATCAAAGCAAGACAAAAATATAGACTCAAAAAAGTGAAGTATACTCTATTAATAGATAACAATAATAAATTTATTAACTCAAACAGAAAATAGAGTCAGAGGACTAATTAAGAATTTAAAAGTTCACATAGTTCAGACTTTGAAAACAATGTTTTACTTCTTAGCAATAGATCTTGACTAATTTAGAAAAATAAATACAAGCATCAATAGAATAGAACAACAATTCAAAAAATGTTTCTAGTTAAGATGCAAAAGAGAAATCTGATAATTATAAAATAATCAGTCCAATTATAGTTTTCTGGAAAAAAAATTAGACTTCCAAAAGGAATTCAGCTCTTCTCAAGAAATAATAAATACAAAAATATATGTAATAAATAATAATATATATAACAATAAATCTTTAAATAATATAACTTCTTAGATGACTTTCTTTAAACAATAAAACAAAAAATCATACTTTTATCAAAATAATGATATCAAACTATTTATCAATAACATTATAACTATAGAAACACACAATATGAAAAGTATTAATACAATTCTTGATTAACAAAGGTTTTGAAAAAAATTCAAAAGATGGATATTGATATTTTTAAAATTTGTATAGCATAACTTGTATTTGAATTTGATATATTCATCTTCAAATTTCAAGAAACATACAAGTTCTTTCAAAGCAGTAATAATAGTAGACCTAAAGACTTGGAAGTAGGCCTTCTAATTAAAAAAGGATATAAAAGAAAGCTAGCATATATAAACAAGATAGAGTGCCATATAATAAAAACTAGTTTCTTGCTAATGAAAAGTAAACTTGCAATTTTTCAAGTTTACTTACTCTTTAACAAAAAAGAAAATAAATATCTATAATAAATCTATAAAAGAAAATTTATGAAAAATAGAAAAAAGGCTTTAAAATAATTATTATAGGAGACTTCAATACTATAATTGATTCTACAACAATTCAATTTTCTACTAACAACAAGATACATATTAGATATAAGAGAGCTTAAATCAGATTATTTAACTTTAGCTTCTTAAAGGACTAGAACTTCATAGATATTTAAAGACTTTGGGAGAAAGAAAACAATATTATCTTTAAATAGTCAAAAAAGTTAGTTTATGGTAGAATTGACTATATTTAGGTTACAACTAAACTGAGCCTTAATAACTTATAGGATTTTTATAATATATCAATAGAAATTTCAATAAGCAGTAACTATATACTTCTAATATTCATTTGACAACTAATAATTTGCTTAAAAAAATAATCAAGAACCACAAAGAACTAAAAGTATTAAAATTCTAGATACTACCAACTCTATAAATATTTAGTAAAAGATGTTCAGAACTCAGATAAATATTACTCTTTTTAACCTTAAAGATTAAGTATATATAGGACCCTTAAGCAATTATAATGTATTGCAAATATTGATAAGACCTAGTATCTATTAGAATATACTATTATTAAAGAAGCTTTCAAGACTCTAAAAACAAAAAAAGTATATATTAACTTTCAAAAAAAATCCAAAGTCAAGAGCACTATTCTAAAAAAGACTTCAATGTATATGAAGAAGCCAATAAAATTATTATCTACTCAAAAAAACTCAGGCAGTGTAATATCAAAGATTACAATATATTTGGATACTGACTCTTTCCTGTTTGATAGTGATACAGTAAACACAGTCACAAAGCAAACAAATGAAAGAGATGTCCACAAGCAGGCTCCTCCGAAGCTCAAATAACTATGCTCGGTCGAACTACAATGAAGAAGACCTGGCCAGAGGACGAATCAAACCTAGGAACCTTGCACTTGGAACTCGAGAACAGAAGCCCAAAGACAAACCAAGACCCCCGAAACCTGAGTCCCCGCTGAAACCGAAGCACACTAACGTGCGGAAAGAAAAATAGTGGGAGGATAATACCCCGCAACACATCGTCAGAGAAGAAGCCTTCGTGCAAATCTCGTGGAGTGACCACACGGTAGAAACAAGCTCCATATCGTCAAGCCAGGACTCAACACAAGACCACAACCCAGAACTTGATGAACGAAATCCACCTCAACCTATTCTACAGCAACCTCCTTTCAGAAACAGTCAAGATGATCAAGAACACATAGACATCAACATGGAGCTCGAGGAAGACTCTGCGGCAGACGGAAATGACGAGGAATGGAAACAACAGCCTAACGGTGACCCCAGAGAGAGGAGCACAAGAAACAGAGCTTACAAGCCACAACTGCGGTCCCCCTTCGACAGGAACATTAAATACGGATGTGAAAGATTCAAACTCAGCGTCCCTTCCAGTAAACTCCCTGGGAAAACAACACATCAGAAGCTAGCATACATATCCAAGGCTCTCAGTACCCCCGAAGGCATCATCAGCATATGCAGTGAGAAAATTGACAACCAGGAGTACATCACTGCCTTATTCAGCAATCAGCAATCAGCTGAGGACGCAAGTAACACCCAACTACCTCAAACTGACAATCTCAGACTTGAACTTATGTCAATCACCCACACAGGATAAACAAGGAAAATAGTGTAACAGCTTGGGACATTCTCCTGGACACAACAGTTCACGAGCTCCAACAACTCTTTGCCAAATATGGCCAGATCAGTAACATCACAGTATCTACACAACGCATATGGCAATCTGCCACCATTACATTCATGAACACAACAGACAAAGAGAAACTTCTCAATAATTGGAGCATATCATGAAAAGCAGACTCCATCAGAATCTTGATTCCCAATGGAACCTATAACAAATGAAGGACAGAAAAAACTTCTCAACCAAACTAACAAACTTACCACCAGGCATCAATGCCTTTGACCTTTGTCAAATCATTCAACAAGTCAGGAGCAAAACTTGTTATATACTACGGAGAATGAACTACAAATGTAAATGTTATGCTGTGATTAGTTTCGAATCAGAACAAACTTTGCATCAGGCAATAGAAACAAATTACAACCTAGGAGAAACTACTGTCGAATGGAACCCAATTGAGACAAAATTATGTGCGATCTGTAACAACTCCAATCACTTAGCAAAAGATTGCCACATCAAAGAAAGGAGACTACGATAGAATGAGTATAAACAGTCAAAAGCAGACAAATATGGCAAACTCTACATATGTTACAAGCCAGCCAAAACCTCAAACATCGTACAAATTGCACAAGCAAGAAATCCAAGAGAAACCAAACCAGGCTCCTATGCAGCTGCAGTCAGAGGAAGAAACAAAGCGACGGAGTCACCCAAATTTAGGCAAGAAGCTCTTCAGGAAATTCTAAATTGCATCCAAGAACTCAAAGAAGAAATCTACGCAATCAAAGAGGCAGTCACAGATCTTGATGAACAAATCATAAACCTGAAAAACTGGGATGAGAACTATACATCAAACATAGACGAAGATCCACAAGAGACCAACAATATTGAGGACAAGGAACAAACAACATCAAACCCTACACAGAACATTCTACAACAACAACATCAGCTACAAAAATCCATTGGCAACATGGATCTGACAATGACAGCATTGGTCAACACAATTTCCGACCTGATCCCACATAATATAAGAGAAGACACCAACACCCGGAACTTCCTTTAATCATGGGAAACAGCATAAGTAACAACTTTAATAACAATGATAACATAGAAGACCCTGGTAACACAACCACTCAAGAAGTAAACACACAACAACCAAAAATACAAAAATCAGCGATCACTTCACAACACAAATACATAATCAAAACGGAAATAAGAGGAGACACACAATCGCAAAATATTCCAAATAGCACCCATCAAGAATACAGCAACAACTCAATAATGAAAAAGAAGAAAACTCATACTTACAATGCAACCCCACCAACCAACAAACACTCAACACAAACAAACCATATCGGACAGTCACAACACTCAACTGCTGAGAATTGACACAAGCAGACAAATGAGAAATCTGGTTCAAAATGTGGGAAGAACACCAATGGAACATAATAGTCTCAATGGAAACAAATGGACTGGGAAAAATACGATCCTGGAAAACAAAAGCATATATGTCATGGTGGACAGTCAATAAACCACTTAGATTAGGAGTTGGAATAGCATTAAATAAGAATATCGCAATATACGAGATCAACAAAATAGAATATGAAGGCAGACTTCTCTGCATTGACCTGACCCTTTCCAAAAAACAATACTTTAGAATTATAGGGGTATACTTACCCGCTCAGCCAGGCAAAGAAAGACAACAGATTCAACAAAAAGTGCTAGCATGGGCCAGTCAACACAACAGCTCAAACTGGCACACAATCATTGCTGGAGACTTCAACACTTATCCTAATCCAAGCATAGATAAATTCAGTGAAAATCACAAGATACATACTAAAAAACACAACAAGTTTTTTTATATGCTCAGTGAAAAAGGCTTCATAGACTTGTACAGGTTCCATAACCCAAACAAAAAAGAATACACATGGCATTTAAACACTGCTGCAAGTAGGATAGACAGCATTTGGTACAATTCTAGACCAACATGGGTATCAATAGACGCATATATCCATGACAGCTGGAAAGATCTTCTCGACACTGATCATCAAGCACAAACATATATAATCGAATCATGGCAACTAGTCAAAAAAGTCAAAAGATATTACAAACTACACAGTAATACCAGATTCAGTTGGAACAGTACTTGCGCGCAACAATGGAAAAAATTTACCAAGGAAATGGAAGATTTTGCAGATGAATGGCAAGACATTATACAAGATTAGCACAAAACAATCGACCAATGTTGGTACAGCTTTAGAGAAAAGATCCTAGGTACAGCCAACAAACACATAGACAAAATAAAAGAATGACAACACCGACAGTATAGAACATTTGCACAAAACAATCCACTTTTCCTCCTTCAACTCAATAAACTAAGAAAATACTTGGGGAGAAACAGGAAAGCAATGCAAGAAAGTTTACGATAGAAAGAGAAATTGCAATACTATATGAAGCCATTACCCAAACCATACAACTCCCAGAACTGTCAGCCACAATGAACAAACAAGAATATAAGAAAAACTTGGACATAATAATAAAAATGTAAAGGAAAAAGTTCAAACAACACAATGCTGAGAGAATTGTCAAAGATATCAAACAATTTAAAGAAACAAAAGAGAGATGGCTAGAAACTAATAAAAAAAGAATGATAAGATCAATTCTAAACAACCTGAAAAGAAGTATAGTGGCCACACGATTCATAGATCACACAAAAGAAAGAAAACAAGTCATTAGTGAGCCGGAAGCAATAAAAGATACAATTTGCCTACATTTCAAGTCAT
Organism: Acaulospora colombiana; assembly: GCA_910592055.1. Classification (NCBI taxonomy): domain Eukaryota; kingdom Fungi; phylum Glomeromycota; class Glomeromycetes; order Diversisporales; family Acaulosporaceae; genus Acaulospora; species Acaulospora colombiana. The sequence continues at coordinate 5,663 of CAJVPT010003857.1, forward strand.
GGACCAAGAAGAGGAACATCCACAACCATAAAGCAACAATTTGGCAACAAGAATACAACCCACTTGGCACAGTTTCAGAGAAATGGTACCTCCCAACAACTGCCCCAATCACGAAAGAAGAGGTATAAGAAGTCATAACAGGAATAAGCAATAAATCAGCTCCAGGACCATCAGGAATACCATAAGTAGTCTTCAAAAAGCTAGGAGAAAACATGATACACAATCTCACTCTCCTACATAATAGAATAATGGAGGAAGAGTCAGTCCCAAAAGAATAAAAATAGGGAATGATATATCTGATTCCCAAACCTAAAGACTGGTAGCACGATATCAATATAATTAGATCCATTATACTACTGGAGATAACAAAAAAGATTTTTTCTAAGATCATTACTAAAAGGCTAAACCAAGTATTGACTAAACACGAGATCTTGTCAGAACACAACTGGGCAGCACTCCTGAAGTTAAGCACAAGAGAACTTATCTGCATAATTAACAACATATTAGAAGATGCACGCGAACTCAACAAATCCTGCTACATGCTTTTTCAGGATATGAGCAAAGCATACGATACAGTCAATATTGAAAGACTCATCCTAGCAATGGAGAGAATAAAAATCCCCCCTAAAATTATCAAACTCATAGAAGGTGCATTTACAAACAGACAAAACAAAGTAATAACCTTCTTTGGAGACATGGACCCTTATACAGTACAAGAAGGAATTGATCAAGGTGACACAATCTCCCCACTACTATAGAGAATATACTATGACCCCCTTATTAGCCACATAAGTAAAATGAAAAGATATCAACTGAACAACCGGGAAAACAAAGAAGGCAACATCAATATTTCTATTGTAGCCTATATGGATGATACAACTTTTATAACACAAAACTGAGAGGACCTGGAGCTATTAACTATTGCCAGCAGTTCTTTCTATTACCTCAATGACATCACCGTGAATCCAACCAAATCAGATCTCCTAATTCTCAATGGGCTAAAAGAACCACTACTGTTCCAAGATCAACTGATACAACCTAACATAAACATGGCAGCAGTTAGGATTCTCGAGACATGGCATGAAGCAAAAGCAGGGAAAAAACATCAATGACACCTAATTGAACAGAAAGTCAAAACAATTTGCAACATAACCAAATAGAAGGGAATGATGGACAAGATGCACTGATATGTTATAAACAGCATTCTCTTCCCGCAAATTGAATACTTGACACAAGACATGATATTAACAAAAGCAGAAGTCATCAAGATTGATACTCTAATTAGACAAAACTTCCACCGAAGGGTCAAGTTGACAGCAACATGCCCCACCTCAATAATACACTCATCCACAATATACAACATCATGGAAATGTATTCAAGATTACGGCAGAAATTTGCAGCAAACTTACAAGAACTATACTACAGTAATAACATTGCAGGAAGAGTCACAAGACTCAGAATTAACCAACTCCAATGGATGGCATGGCAGAACAAAAGTATCCTAGAAGACTGCCCAGAAGTTCACAAACTAATACACAACTTTCTACAGGATGGTCTTAGAATGATCCAAGAACTCAATATCCATATCACATGCCCCAAAGACATGACTTTCAAGCCACATGGAATACACATTGAACTCGTTATGAACTCTGAATGGAGTTGGTTAATTCTGAGTCTTGTGACTCTTCCTGCAATGTTATTACTGTAGTATAGTTCTTGTAAGTTTGCTGCAAATTTCTGCCGTAATCTTGAATACATTTCCATGATGTTGTATATTGTGGATGAGTGTATTATTGAGGTGGGGCATGTTGCTGTCAACTTGACCCTTCGGTGGAAGTTTTGTCTAATTAGAGTATCAATCTTGATGACTTCTGCTTTTGTTAATATCATGTCTTGTGTCAAGTATTCAATTTGCGGGAAGAGAATGCTGTTTATAACATATCAGTGCATCTTGTCCATCATTCCCTTCTATTTGGTTATGTTGCAAATTGTTTTGACTTTCTGTTCAATTAGGTGTCATTGATGTTTTTTCCCTGCTTTTGCTTCATGCCATGTCTCGAGAATCCTAACTGCTGCCATGTTTATGTTAGGTTGTATCAGTTGATCTTGGAACAGTAGTGGTTCTTTTAGCCCATTGAGAATTAGGAGATCTGATTTGGTTGGATTCACGGTGATGTCATTGAGGTAATAGAAAGAACTGCTGGCAATAGTTAATAGCTCCAGGTCCTCTCAGTTTTGTGTTATAAAAGTTGTATCATCCATATAGGCTACAATAGAAATATTGATGTTGCCTTCTTTGTTTTCCCGGTTGTTCAGTTGATATCTTTTCATTTTACTTATGTGGCTAATAAGGGGGTCATAGTATATTCTCTATAGTAGTGGGGAGATTGTGTCACCTTGATCAATTCCTTCTTGTACTGTATAAGGGTCCATGTCTCCAAAGAAGGTTATTACTTTGTTTTGTCTGTTTGTAAATGCACCTTCTATGAGTTTGATAATTTTAGGGGGGATTTTTATTCTCTCCATTGCTAGGATGAGTCTTTCAATATTGACTGTATCGTATGCTTTGCTCATATCCTGAAAAAGCATGTAGCAGGATTTGTTGAGTTCGCGTGCATCTTCTAATATGTTGTTAATTATGCAGATAAGTTCTCTTGTGCTTAACTTCAGGAGTGCTGCCCAGTTGTGTTCTGACAAGATCTCGTGTTTAGTCAATACTTGGTTTAGCCTTTTAGTAATGATCTTAGAAAAAATCTTTTTTGTTATCTCCAGTAGTATAATGGATCTAATTATATTGATATCGTGCTACCAGTCTTTAGGTTTGGGAATCAGATATATCATTCCCTATTTTTATTCTTTTGGGACTGACTCTTCCTCCATTATTCTATTATGTAGGAGAGTGAGATTGTGTATCATGTTTTCTCCTAGCTTTTTGAAGACTACTTATGGTATTCCTGATGGTCCTGGAGCTGATTTATTGCTTATTCCTGTTATGACTTCTTATACCTCTTCTTTCGTGATTGGGGCAGTTGTTGGGAGGTACCATTTCTCTGAAACTGTGCCAAGTGGGTTGTATTCTTGTTGCCAAATTGTTGCTTTATGGTTGTGGATGTTCCTCTTCTTGGTCCATGACTTGAAATGTAGGCAAATTGTATCTTTTATTGCTTCCGGCTCACTAATGACTTGTTTTCTTTCTTTTGTGTGATCTATGAATCGTGTGGCCACTATACTTCTTTTCAGGTTGTTTAGAATTGATCTTATCATTCTTTTTTTATTAGTTTCTAGCCATCTCTCTTTTGTTTCTTTAAATTGTTTGATATCTTTGACAATTCTCTCAGCATTGTGTTGTTTGAACTTTTTCCTTTACATTTTTATTATTATGTCCAAGTTTTTCTTATATTCTTGTTTGTTCATTGTGGCTGACAGTTCTGGGAGTTGTATGGTTTGGGTAATGGCTTCATATAGTATTGCAATTTCTCTTTCTATCGTAAACTTTCTTGCATTGCTTTCCTGTTTCTCCCCAAGTATTTTCTTAGTTTATTGAGTTGAAGGAGGAAAAGTGGATTGTTTTGTGCAAATGTTCTATACTGTCGGTGTTGTCATTCTTTTATTTTGTCTATGTGTTTGTTGGCTGTACCTAGGATCTTTTCTCTAAAGCTGTACCAACATTGGTCGATTGTTTTGTGCTAATCTTGTATAATGTCTTGCCATTCATCTGCAAAATCTTCCATTTCCTTGGTAAATTTTTTCCATTGTTGCGCGCAAGTACTGTTCCAACTGAATCTGGTATTACTGTGTAGTTTGTAATATCTTTTGACTTTTTTGACTAGTTGCCATGATTCGATTATATATGTTTGTGCTTGATGATCAGTGTCGAGAAGATCTTTCCAGCTGTCATGGATATATGCGTCTATTGATACCCATGTTGGTCTAGAATTGTACCAAATGCTGTCTATCCTACTTGCAGCAGTGTTTAAATGCCATGTGTATTCTTTTTTGTTTGGGTTATGGAACCTGTACAAGTCTATGAAGCCTTTTTCACTGAGCATATAAAAAAACTTGTTGTGTTTTTTAGTATGTATCTTGTGATTTTCACTGAATTTATCTATGCTTGGATTAGGATAAGTGTTGAAGTCTCCAGCAATGATTGTGTGCCAGTTTGAGCTGTTGTGTTGACTGGCCCATGCTAGCACTTTTTGTTGAATCTGTTGTCTTTCTTTGCCTGGCTGAGCGGGTAAGTATACCCCTATAATTCTAAAGTATTGTTTTTTGGAAAGGGTCAGGTCAATGCAGAGAAGTCTGCCTTCATATTCTATTTTGTTGATCTCGTATATTGCGATATTCTTATTTAATGCTATTCCAACTCCTAATCTAAGTGGTTTATTGACTGTCCACCATGACATATATGCTTTTGTTTTCCAGGATCGTATTTTTCCCAGTCCATTTGTTTCCATTGAGACTATTATGTTCCATTGGTGTTCTTCCCACATTTTGAACCAGATTTCTCATTTGTCTGCTTGTGTCAATTCTCAGCAGTTGAGTGTTGTGACTGTCCGATATGGTTTGTTTGTGTTGAGTGTTTGTTGGTTGGTGGGGTTGCATTGTAAGTATGAGTTTTCTTCTTTTTCATTATTGAGTTGTTGCTGTATTCTTGATGGGTGCTATTTGGAATATTTTGCGATTGTGTGTCTCCTCTTATTTCCGTTTTGATTATGTATTTGTGTTGTGAAGTGATCGCTGATTTTTGTATTTTTGGTTGTTGTGTGTTTACTTCTTGAGTGGTTGTGTTACCAGGGTCTTCTATGTTATCATTGTTATTAAAGTTGTTACTTATGCTGTTTCCCATGATTAAAGGAAGTTCCGGGTGTTGGTGTCTTCTCTTATATTATGTGGGATCAGGTCGGAAATTGTGTTGACCAATGCTGTCATTGTCAGATCCATGTTGCCAATGGATTTTTGTAGCTGATGTTGTTGTTGTAGAATGTTCTGTGTAGGGTTTGATGTTGTTTGTTCCTTGTCCTCAATATTGTTGGTCTCTTGTGGATCTTCGTCTATGTTTGATGTATAGTTCTCATCCCAGTTTTTCAGGTTTATGATTTGTTCATCAAGATCTGTGACTGCCTCTTTGATTGCGTAGATTTCTTCTTTGAGTTCTTGGATGCAATTTAGAATTTCCTGAAGAGCTTCTTGCCTAAATTTGGGTGACTCCGTCGCTTTGTTTCTTCCTCTGACTGCAGCTGCATAGGAGCCTGGTTTGGTTTCTCTTGGATTTCTTGCTTGTGCAATTTGTACGATGTTTGAGGTTTTGGCTGGCTTGTAACATATGTAGAGTTTGCCATATTTGTCTGCTTTTGACTGTTTATACTCATTCTATCGTAGTCTCCTTTCTTTGATGTGGCAATCTTTTGCTAAGTGATTGGAGTTGTTACAGATCGCACATAATTTTGTCTCAATTGGGTTCCATTCGACAGTAGTTTCTCCTAGGTTGTAATTTGTTTCTATTGCCTGATGCAAAGTTTGTTCTGATTCGAAACTAATCACAGCATAACATTTACATTTGTAGTTCATTCTCCGTAGTATATAACAAGTTTTGCTCCTGACTTGTTGAATGATTTGACAAAGGTCAAAGGCATTGATGCCTGGTGGTAAGTTTGTTAGTTTGGTTGAGAAGTTTTTTCTGTCCTTCATTTGTTATAGGTTCCATTGGGAATCAAGATTCTGATGGAGTCTGCTTTTCATGATATGCTCCAATTATTGAGAAGTTTCTCTTTGTCTGTTGTGTTCATGAATGTAATGGTGGCAGATTGCCATATGCGTTGTGTAGATACTGTGATGTTACTGATCTGGCCATATTTGGCAAAGAGTTGTTGGAGCTCGTGAACTGTTGTGTCCAGGAGAATGTCCCAAGCTGTTACACTATTTTCCTTGTTTATCCTGTGTGGGTGATTGACATAAGTTCAAGTCTGAGATTGTCAGTTTGAGGTAGTTGGGTGTTACTTGCGTCCTCAGCTGATTGCTGATTGCTGAATAAGGCAGTGATGTACTCCTGGTTGTCAATTTTCTCACTGCATATGCTGATGATGCCTTCGGGGGTACTGAGAGCCTTGGATATGTATGCTAGCTTCTGATGTGTTGTTTTCCCAGGGAGTTTACTGGAAGGGACGCTGAGTTTGAATCTTTCACATCCGTATTTAATGTTCCTGTCGAAGGGGGACCGCAGTTGTGGCTTGTAAGCTCTGTTTCTTGTGCTCCTCTCTCTGGGGTCACCGTTAGGCTGTTGTTTCCATTCCTCGTCATTTCCGTCTGCCGCAGAGTCTTCCTCGAGCTCCATGTTGATGTCTATGTGTTCTTGATCATCTTGACTGTTTCTGAAAGGAGGTTGCTGTAGAATAGGTTGAGGTGGATTTCGTTCATCAAGTTCTGGGTTGTGGTCTTGTGTTGAGTCCTGGCTTGACGATATGGAGCTTGTTTCTACCGTGTGGTCACTCCACGAGATTTGCACGAAGGCTTCTTCTCTGACGATGTGTTGCGGGGTATTATCCTCCCACTATTTTTCTTTCCGCACGTTAGTGTGCTTCGGTTTCAGCGGGGACTCAGGTTTCGGGGGTCTTGGTTTGTCTTTGGGCTTCTGTTCTCGAGTTCCAAGTGCAAGGTTCCTAGGTTTGATTCGTCCTCTGGCCAGGTCTTCTTCATTGTAGTTCGACCGAGCATAGTTATTTGAGCTTCGGAGGAGCCTGCTTGTGGACATCTCTTTCATTTGTTTGCTTTGTGACTGTGTTTACTGTATCACTATCAAACAGGAAAGAGTCAGTATCCAAATATATTGTAATCTTTGATATTACACTGCCTGAGTTTTTTTGAGTAGATAATAATTTTATTGGCTTCTTCATATACATTGAAGTCTTTTTTAGAATAGTGCTCTTGACTTTGGATTTTTTTTGAAAGTTAATATATACTTTTTTTGTTTTTAGAGTCTTGAAAGCTTCTTTAATAATAGTATATTCTAATAGATACTAGGTCTTATCAATATTTGCAATACATTATAATTGCTTAAGGGTCCTATATATACTTAATCTTTAAGGTTAAAAAGAGTAATATTTATCTGAGTTCTGAACATCTTTTACTAAATATTTATAGAGTTGGTAGTATCTAGAATTTTAATACTTTTAGTTCTTTGTGGTTCTTGATTATTTTTTTAAGCAAATTATTAGTTGTCAAATGAATATTAGAAGTATATAGTTACTGCTTATTGAAATTTCTATTGATATATTATAAAAATCCTATAAGTTATTAAGGCTCAGTTTAGTTGTAACCTAAATATAGTCAATTCTACCATAAACTAACTTTTTTGACTATTTAAAGATAATATTGTTTTCTTTCTCCCAAAGTCTTTAAATATCTATGAAGTTCTAGTCCTTTAAGAAGCTAAAGTTAAATAATCTGATTTAAGCTCTCTTATATCTAATATGTATCTTGTTGTTAGTAGAAAATTGAATTGTTGTAGAATCAATTATAGTATTGAAGTCTCCTATAATAATTATTTTAAAGCCTTTTTTCTATTTTTCATAAATTTTCTTTTATAGATTTATTATAGATATTTATTTTCTTTTTTGTTAAAGAGTAAGTAAACTTGAAAAATTGCAAGTTTACTTTTCATTAGCAAGAAACTAGTTTTTATTATATGGCACTCTATCTTGTTTATATATGCTAGCTTTCTTTTATATCCTTTTTTAATTAGAAGGCCTACTTCCAAGTCTTTAGGTCTACTATTATTACTGCTTTGAAAGAACTTGTATGTTTCTTGAAATTTGAAGATGAATATATCAAATTCAAATACAAGTTATGCTATACAAATTTTAAAAATATCAATATCCATCTTTTGAATTTTTTTCAAAACCTTTGTTAATCAAGAATTGTATTAATACTTTTCATATTGTGTGTTTCTATAGTTATAATGTTATTGATAAATAGTTTGATATCATTATTTTGATAAAAGTATGATTTTTTGTTTTATTGTTTAAAGAAAGTCATCTAAGAAGTTATATTATTTAAAGATTTATTGTTATATATATTATTATTTATTACATATATTTTTGTATTTATTATTTCTTGAGAAGAGCTGAATTCCTTTTGGAAGTCTAATTTTTTTTCCAGAAAACTATAATTGGACTGATTATTTTATAATTATCAGATTTCTCTTTTGCATCTTAACTAGAAACATTTTTTGAATTGTTGTTCTATTCTATTGATGCTTGTATTTATTTTTCTAAATTAGTCAAGATCTATTGCTAAGAAGTAAAACATTGTTTTCAAAGTCTGAACTATGTGAACTTTTAAATTCTTAATTAGTCCTCTGACTCTATTTTCTGTTTGAGTTAATAAATTTATTATTGTTATCTATTAATAGAGTATACTTCACTTTTTTGAGTCTATATTTTTGTCTTGCTTTGATTATATATATTGTCAACCTGGCAATTCCTCCTCTCCTAAATCAAGCAGATGACTGAAAACTAAAGCAGGGAAACATAGAGTTGGAATCATTTACTAACATAAATATGCTATAGTTCTTAAGGGAAATAAAAGTAAAGATCTCTCAACAATACTTTTATTAACAGAGGAGTCAAGAAAAGAGGAAAGGGTTAAGAAAGAGGCAAGGTAATATTTGTAATTGTATGAGGACAAGAACAAATATTTTATTTACAAGATACTATTAATGATTTGGATACATGTTTTGATGCTAACATCTCAAGGTTTTTGGATGCCTATAAATACTGTTTTAGCTACTACTAA
>CAJVPT010003858.1:0-14450 GCA_910592055.1 Acaulospora colombiana
TCTCCTTGGGATTGTTTCTTGTGAAAAGATTTTTTCTTTAGAAAATTACTATAAAAGGAAATTTTCTGAAATTTTGAAGATCAGCGAAAAGAGTTTTTTTTTATGCGTCCTTGAAAAATAATATTTGTATATAATATAGTTATATAATAAATATATTATAAAATATAAATAAACTAATCTAATAAAGAAGAATATATAATACTCTCAAAAAAAAAACTTTTTTCACTAATCCTCTAACCACATGCAAAAAAGATGGTCACAAGAAGTTTTTACATTTTCTTGCTAATAAAGTCTTAACACTTTCCTTAAAACAACTTGAAGAATGACTTCAAGAGTCACTTCTACCCTTCACCTATTGTTTACAAATCTCTTTACTCAAAAACTTAACTTCTAGTGATCAAAAAAAGTCAAGTAGTACCTTTGATACCAATAGCAAGAAAGTTTTCAAAAGAAGAAGAACTGACTATGAAGTACTTAAAGATTTTTCTAACCTTTGAAGTAAGAGGTTTATAGAGGTTTTTTGTAGTAAAAAGGTTTATTTTCTTCCTTTTTGACTATCTTGGCCCTCTTAGAGCTCCCATGTTTACGGTTTTCTAAGAAATTTTGCCTATATTAATTTGACCCTGAATTTTGAATAGCATAAATCCTCACCAAAGGTGATTGGCTGACATAAAACATGTCAGTTTTTAAAATGTAAACAAGCTCCTATTGGTTACACTCACATGTCTTGATACGTCATTGATGATGTAGGAAAGAAAGTTTCAGAAAAAGTGTTCTCTCCAATCATATATATTCAATCTCCAGAAAACAATTATGATATCAAAAGGTGAGTGACAGGTAGGAATAGAAGATTCAAGTCCCATTTCTCAATAAGTTTTTCAAGTGGTAAAAAGGTTTTCTTGAACAAAAGTTAAGGTCTTCAAGCTTCTATTCTGGTCAAGCAAAGTTTTTGAAAAGATTTCTTTATCTCGGTTAGGTAAATTCTTCCATAATATGGCACTGGCCTCACTAGTGATAAGTAAATCCATACATTGGTAGAAGAATACATTCCTCAAATATTCTTCTTGAAGTCACTTTTAGGAACGGCTAAGTTCCTCAAATATCATGAAGTTTAGAGAATATTTCAATCAGGCAAACCCCTTTCAAGAGGAAACTGTGAAATGGAGCAAGAACCTTTTGAAGGGCTTTGAATTTATGTCACCTTCTCTTTTCCCCAGTACCAACTTTAGTAATTCATTATTTTTTGGAATAATCAATAGTGACAAACTATTGACAATGATTCTGGTTGACTTAGAGAAACTATTGCCAAGCTATTAGGAAAGTGAAATATTGTTCTCTAAATCTAACTTAGAGTATCTAGTTTAGACTTAATTTTGTTTAATCTGAACTAACTTAGTGGACTCCTCATATTTTTTAAAAATTGTAGTCCTTTAACTAATAATATACAATGATGAGTTAGTCACTTTGTAAAAGTCTATAAAATATTTAGATATTTCTCAATATCTCAATAAAGACATGCCATTGTAGCATGATTGCAAGTTAAAAAAAAAAAAAAAGAATATATAATACTCTCTTAATTTTTTCTAGAACAATTTTTAAAAATAATTTAATTATAAAACCATTGTAATTTTCTATTTTGTACTATAGATTTTAAGTACTTCAAAGTAATTTATAAGTTTTTTCTTTTATCAATATTTATTGATAAATTATATTAGATATAGAATATATATAATTAATTATTTTACTAGTTGGCTATTTACTTAATCAGTACTTTTTAAGATTAATAAAATACTTTTATGTTTGTTATAGAATTCTAAATTAATAATGGGGGATCTTAATGCAACATATAATTTAGCTGAATATAGAGTATCATTTTCAAAAGCAAGCTTTAAACCCTTCTGACAATCAGAAATTCCATTATTCAATGCATTGGATAAGTAGAAATTTATAGATATATAAGCAATATATAAAGGAAAAAACAAAACTTTAACATGATAAGATATAACAAGTAGTAGCTATATAGACTATATTTGAATGTCACAAAGCTTAACAAGATATTCTATTTTATGGTTTGATAATAAAAATATAGAAGAAATTATAGATAGTGATTATATTATGCTCATAATAATACTATATAATATAGGCCTCTTTAAAAAAAACATAGCAGAAGCAACTAGAATAAAACCTATTAAAAGAATTGATATAAAGGGATCAACACTAGAACAGTGGCAAGCATTTTGTGATAACATGATACATAAGTTTAATATAAAATTGGATCCATTATTACAAATAAAGCTAAAAAATAGTAAAAAAGAAAGCTAGATCAACAAGATCTGAAAAGTGTTCAAAGAATAAATAAACAAAACAGCTTATAACAAGTTGACAACAAAGAAATTTGCTTCAACTAAAATACAATACTATAAATACAGTTTAGAATTTATCAAATATATAAGATCTCTATAACTAATGATATTCTATAAAAAAAGCTATAGCTATAAAGAATATCAATAGTTTATAGATCTTAAATACAGTTATGACAAGTATAATAGAGAATATAAGCCTAATTATCAAATAGAAAACTATTGTATCTAGTACAACATTCCTAATATTCCCTGGATATTATTAAAAAATGATATCCAAAATATATTCAAAATACAATAGAAGGTCTTAAGCTAGTATATCAGAAGTTGGAAGGCAAAAAGATAAGGGATAAAATCAAATCAGCCCTTGAACAAAAATGTGAAAACCTAAGAACCAATCAAAAATGAATGGTAAACTCCCTAACAGATAGAAAAATGATAAAAATAGTGCTGAATAGAATTAAAATCAAGGAAGATAAATCTGAATACATAATAACAAAGAAAGAAAAAGTGAAAGAAAAGATATAAATGCATCATAAAAATATCTTCAAAAAGTAAAATGCTAATTTTGATAATCTAACAAGTGATTAGAAAATAGAGTACAAGTCCAAAGATTATATTAAAGAGATATGATATGAAGATATCTTAAAGCCAATCTTATAAGAGAAACTAAGCAAAGTGCTATGAATACTTCCTAATAATAAAGCCTTAGGCAAATTACAAATTAGCTATAAAATGTTGAAGAGATTGGAATCTAAAGGAAAAGGATACTTGAGAAAAATGTTCAACAACTTTTTGAAATGTGAAATAACTTTGATATAATAGAAACAGAGTTATATATATTCAATTGCAAAGCTAAAACTATGGAAATGTAATCTGGTAAACATAAAATCCATAGTTTTTCTAGAAATAACAAGAAAGTGCTTTACAAAAATTCCCACTAACAGATTGAGAAATATCTTTAAGATAAACAATATCTTTAAAGATCTCAACTATGCAGGACTTCCTGACAAAAGTATAGCTGATCCTATTTAAATCCTAAACAATATTTGTGAAGATATATGGAAAAGTAAAAAGGAACTCTGGATACTTTTTCAGGATATAACTAAGATATATAATACTATCAGTTTGGATATATTAAAAAAGATAATAAAAAGAATTAAAATTCCAGTTAGCTTTATTAATATAATAATAAACCTGTTTCAAAATGGAAAGTTTAGAGTTATTTATAAAATCAATTTAACAAGTCCAATAATAGCAAGAGATAGAATTGATCAAGAGGAAACTATCTCTCTCGGATGTAAAAAATATTTTATGTCTCTCTCCTATGTATGATTTAGAAATAATAAAGAATAGAGATACAAGATAACAATTTCTTGGAATTTAATAGGAAATAATATAAGAAAATTAAAGTCTCAATATATAGCTATTGCCTTTATAAATAATATTATATAGATTACTAGATCCAAAAAAGACATGAAAAAAATTCTGGAAGAAGCAAGAATTTTCTATAAGGCAAATAACTCCTAAATCAATAGTATTAAATCAATGCTAGTTACTATTAATAATCCTAATCAATATTTGACAGAAGTTCAAGCAAGTATTAATAAAGAAATAGTCAGAGAACTAAATAGAATCATGCAAGCAAGGTTTATAGAAATCTAGACAGACAATCAAAAGACTGTAATTGAACTCAAAAAAAGAGTGTTTAAGTAAAATCAATATAGTTACCAAAGCTCTAAAAAATAAAAAGGTGACAAATAAACAAATACTTTATATATTGAATAAAGTCCTAATATCAAGAATTGGGCTCTGAATGCAATACAATATACTGCCTTGTAAAATATATAATATTTTAACAACAGTATATAAAAAGCTCTTCAAGAATAAAACTGTTCTCAGTGAATCAACACTAAATAGTATTATAAATTATTCAAAAATCTACAACTTGAAAAGTATTTGAATGCTATAAAGAGAAAGCTAAATAACAAGATTATGCAATAGACTTAATAATAACGTTATTAGACTCAAACAAGCACAAATCAGATACTGGAAGCCTAATAATTTACTTATCTATGATTTCTTATATCACCTATCAGATAAAGACAACCTTACACTCCTATTATTGAAGTTAGCTAGAAATATGTGTATAACTTTTCAAAGTTAAAAATGATATGGGATATTTAAATAGATCAAGGGAAATAGTTTAATTAATAAATATCTTATATCAGACAAATATAAAAAGCTATACCATCATTGAAAAACAATAGTTTAATGTATATAGATCAACTAATTGATGTAGATACTAAAGAAATACAAAACTGAAGAACATTACAGCTTATGCAAAATATAGATAAGGAATCAATTCCAGAATGGTATTTATCAATGTTCAAGACTATACAAGAAAAGGGAATAGAACAGCTTACCAAATCTTGAAAAGTGGATTGAACAAAATGAAAATCTAAATATTTTATAGTAAAACATAATTGGAACAAATAATAGAAGCTATGGATTGTTATAAAAAACAAAAAAGATTATATTATCTGGAAAAAGCTAATAAAAGAAAGTATAATGAATAATATAGAAATAGAATATTTCAACTGTTCAATAGCTAAAGAACACTAATAAGCAACAAGTCTAATAAAATGTCTTAGATACTTAAAAGATATTAAGAAAAATAATTATTTTATAATAATAAAAAAAAGGAACAGAGTATATATAGTTCCATATCTTAATACTAGAAAATCTATCAGAAGAACCCAGATACTAAAAATTTTAAGGAACAAGACAACTATGGAAAAAGAAATACTTAAGGTAGTAACAGAAAATCGAGAACAAATTCAAGTGACCAAAGTAGTAAATATAGAGATAGAAAGTTGAAAAAAAAATTATTAGAGACAATATAAAAGAAGGTACATATCAGTCTCACTTGCTGAAAATACTTCAATAAAATCAAAAGTCAAATAAAGTAATGACCTTCTATTCTGATAGATCACTGGTCAATCATGAAATGAAAGAAATAAAAATAGAAGTAACATGGATTCAAATAGGAGAAACAGGAAAAGAAAGCAAATTTCAAACAGGGATAGAAAACCAACCATCATTAATAAAGGCAAAAGTAATAGCAATAGTTACTATACTACTAGTTGTTCCTATTGAAAGTAGAATCAAAATCTATGCGGACAATCAAGCTTGTATCTTAAAATAAAAAAAATTGAAGAAAAAAGCTTCTAGAAAGATATATAAAAGGTGATTGAAAGAAAAAAACTGATCTCTATAGATGTAAATGCTAAATCTTATGGAAAAAAAATACTTGAACCTGGAACTAATCAAGGTTAAGGTTCACTTCAATAATAAATATAATGAAGAAGTAGATGACTTGATCAAAGAAGTGCTTCAACTTCCTGTAATAGAATAGAAAATCTTATATCATCCAAAATTATTACAAAAATTAAATAGTAAAATATAATACTAAATATTTCAATAAGACAATTTATCAAAAAAATAAATAGTAAAACAATAGTCTATTAATAGACCCAATAGAATAGAACTCAGAAAAAATAGAATTAGTAAATACAAAATTAGCATAAATATATATGAAATCTTATATGAAATAGAATGAAGATTGGGCATATATGGGATACTTTCTTTAAAGACTCTTATAAAAAAAGTTTTTTTTGTGAAATTGACAAATAATGAATTACTGACTTTAACAAAACTAGCAATAAGAAGATTGATCTTTATAAATAAATAGTATATATATAGTGCAACAAAGATGCAAAAATAATGAATCACTTATTAGAATACCCAGCATATAAAAAGCAATTGCAAGAAGTATGGATGAAAGAATTAAAAGAGGTACTAAAGGAATTTAAGAAATTTTTTCAAGAAAGAAAAGAAAAAATGGAAAAAAAAAATATATAGCTAATTACAAATAATAGAGAGAAGAGAAGAAAATCAGATAAACTAATTTTCAAACTTATAGAAGAAGTCTTCAAAAGTGATTATAGGATGCTAAGCTTTTGTATAGGATTTATAAGAAATAACTGGCTTATGTAATGACTGATTTTAAATGTTATAATAAAAGAATAGGACAAAAAGCTCATAGGTGAATTACAAAAATGCAGAAGAAGATTTATAATCATATTTGGAAAGAGATTTGAAACAAATAATGTATAAAAGTAATCAAATTGAAATAGTTATAGGGAATTAATAGAAAGAATAAAGTAAGAAGATTAAGTCTAAAAGTTCAAAAGATCAAGATTAAGATCAAAAAACAATTCCTAAAAAAGAAAGATTGAATGATAAGAATCTGAAATAGATATTAACAAAAGGAATTGAATACAGAATAAACTAGTTAAGTTTTGATCTCTGTCAGAGCTTTGAAAAATGATCTGCAGTAGTAACCTACAGGCAATAATATTAATAGTTGAAAGGATATTTACTTAAACTGTTAGTGAAATAATAAATTACTTTTAAAGTTGCACTTTGAATAACAATAGTCAAGACAAGTGAGTTGATTAGAGATTTAGCTTTAGCATCATATTAATATGTAAAGTCTACAAAATATTTAATAAAGTATACTTAACTAACTTGACAAAGAAAAAAAAAAAAAACTATATAAAGATTTTTTTAAAATTAATTATTAAAAATTTGTTAAAATATACTTTAAAAAAAATATTTTTAAAAAAATATTGATTATAAAAATTTTATAATGAAATATTATTATAATTATTTTAATCATTAAATTTATAAAACAAAGATATATAAATATATAAATAAAATTTTTACAATTTTTTATTAAAAAAAATTTTTTTAATTATATAATTTATTTAAGTTTAATAAACAAAAAATATCAATTTAATAATAATTTACTATTTTTGAACTTTTGAAAAATTTTTAAAATTAAATTTACAAAATAAAAATTTAATAAATTATATTGAATATATTATTATATCATTAAGAATCTTTAAGAATTTTTTTACTATATCAAAAAAATTTTTTTTTTGATTTTTAATTAATTATTTTTAAAAAAATTTACTATAGTAAAAATCTATTTACCGCCTGTTTTTTATATAAATTTATATATAAAAATTTATAAAAATTTTTATTTGGTTATTTTTTTAACTTTAAATCAAATTTTTGAAAGAAAATTATTAATTAATTATTATTAAAACTCAAATATTTTTTATATTAAGTTAAAAATTATATATATATTTAAAATTTTATTTTAATTAAATATTTATTTACTAAATTATAATAAAAAATAAAAGGGCAAAAAGTTTTGTTCCAAACTTTATACTGCATATATAGTTTAATAAAGCATACACAGTTAACCTAATAAAGAAGTATTAAAAATAAATAAATAAATAAATTTATTATTGATTCACAGATATAAATTTTATTTACACCTTATAATACATTAAAAATACACGTGAGCAGATGAAACCCTAAACTTTTTACTAAATCTTGCATTAGCAATTAAAATAGTCCAAATTTACAATTCTGAAGATTTGCAATTAAACTCCGATATATTCAAAACCGCACCCAATACATTTATTAAATCCGCCCTACTGCTATTCTATTGTAAATCTTTCCTCATTGCATAGGCATCTTCGCCGTCTGCGTAATATTTCTTTTCTACTTCGTGAATCCTAGCGAATGAAAATGGCAAGTAATTGTTAATCGAAATATTATCACAAAGATGTGTCCTTCGAATAAAACGTTACCTAAATTTGAGAGTATCTTTATACAACTGCAATGCTGCACGGTTGCTCTTGCGGACATGCAACGAAACATATTTTGCGTTGAATACTTCGACCATATTTTTTTCTTGCAAATAGGAGAATCGGAATTTTTTATTATAATGAAGGTGGTGACTTATATTTAATTCTGACCAAAAAATAAAATTAAGAAGTTATGATACATACGAGCCTGTGTCATTAATTTTTCAGCAATTCCTAATCTTCGGTATGTTCTCATGACCGAGAGAGATGTTATGTGGCCATGTGGAGGTTCTTCTTCACGATCCTCTTCCCTGTACAATATACATAAGGACGCTACCAATGGTTAATATTCTGCCAAGAAAAGTAAAAAAAAAAAAAAAAAGAAAAAAAAATTTCAGCTTACATTTTAGCCAATACGTAACCAACGACCCTTCCTTTATGATCTTCGGCTACAAATGATAATTGCGGCCATGATAACGCATGGTAAAAATCTAGAGAATTTAAGATACGATTTCACAAAAATGTGAAAAAATTTATTAATAGAATTAATAGATGAATGCATGATCATACATTCTAATATAAATTACTAATAAGAGACGACAAAAACTTGAGATAACGAACTCAAAAATCTCAGCGTCTACTAACAATATTTCATCTGATAATTTTCTGGAAGATTCATTATATTACAATTCTGCATTGCTAACAGGTCGTCAGTCTAAAAATAGATATAAATGTTGAGCATTGTAAGAGCCCGTAATAATTTTGTAAAAAGTATAAAAAAAAATGCGTTGAAATCCATAACAATTATTAGAACCATATAAAATAAAGTCGTTGAGCAAATGTATCGGGTTAAAATGAGATTGAATTTATGAATGGAATGGATTTGTTCGTGTCATACCGTTGCTTGCCTAATATTCATCTTTAAACGAAAGTGAAAAACTAGACATTCTGTCCTTGATCTTGTTCCCGGCAAAAATATGTCAATCGGTTACGTAATCAGCAATTTACACAAGTTGCCAATTAGTTCGTTATTAATATACGAACGACCAATTAACGAAGGCCACATCACATTTCTTACTCTAATAAAATTTATATAAACTGACAATTTATCCAAAACAGAAACATCTTTTCTAATTCTTTTTTCAAATCTTCCCTTGTCTTCATCTTTCTTATTCTCATAAATACATACCGAAGGGTTAAATAATTTGATTTAACAAAATGGTAACACTCTTTCGATCTTTTTGTTTTTATGCCAAAATACTAAAGAGATTTCGACTTACCTTACTCACCTAATCGTTTATATTTAATAGTCTGGAAGTAAAAGCCTTATTCGAAAGAAAAACATGGCGTACGCTTCAAATGTTCACAACCGTGGTCATGTTAAGCCTTCTTTGGTACTTTTTCATAATAATAATCCTACAATTCACCTCTATATTGTATTTTAAAAATCTTTACCAATTTTTTTTTTTTTTTCATGGATACAGCGAAAAGAAAAGGAAACTAATTTTCCAGTTGGATACCTCACATTGGGTATCATCCTCTTTGCGGTTATTGGTTCTGCTATTTTCGAAATTTTAAAATTCATCTAGATTTTCCTTAAAAACCCATGCTGATGGTTTTATAACTTCTTTATCCTATAATAATGTAAATTAGACAAATAATATAGACCAAGGAATTCACTCCTTTAATTGCACGCTCCATGTCTCCGCATAATTTAATTAGTGAGATTACCTTATAATTAAGGATCATTTATCAATAAATAAATTTCAAAGTAAAAAAGTTTGAGCATACATTATTAGTGAAAACATATAAAATATCTGAAAGCTTTATTTCAACTGTGTTCTGATCTAGACTAATGCTTTCTAATGCTTTCTTCTTTGTAAGAAAGAACGACAGTTTAATAAGGTTGTTTGAATTTATCAGAGAATTGATGCAGGATTGTTTCTTTTTTTTTTATAAGAATAGTGCCTCGAGATATTGGTGATACTTTTCAAGGTTAAATATTTCTCGATCAAATTCCTGGGTTCTAATTTGCAGATTAGCCTGATATTTTTTGATATTTTTTTAACACCAAAAAAGATAATTGGTTGAACCGTAATGATATCGACAATACTTAAATCACTTGGGCATTGCCCGAATCATGATTCCGAATCATCGGACGATTCATAATTTCCCAATAAAGAACCTAACGTATTGTTATTGTTAACCGAGGTTGGTTTCGTTTCCAACTTTTTCCTTTTTACCACAATGCCAAGGTCGGAACAGGGGTCTTTTCGTTTTTCTGCCGTTGAATTATGTGAGGCCGATCGTGAAGTAGTTGTGAATTTAGGTAAATTCATGGATTTTGCAGATTCTGAAAGTAATTGGGAAAGATCGGGCTCTTTATCATCAAGAATCCTTCTGACTGTGTCTCCATCAACAGTATGAAATATAGATCTAGCCAGTTGGTAATCTTCATCGTCTAGATTTTCTTCTTCCTTTTTCTCAACTGACCGATCAGATTCGACTAATCTTTCCAATACTGCATCTGCATCAACACGCTCGTTTCTTGCGTTCCTTGTTCTAATCTCGTCTAGAGCGTCCAAAATATCCATTTCTCTCTTAGAGTCTATAGTACGATTTTCTAACGCCTTCATCGGATTATTTTCTTCTTCTAGTTCCTTTTGTAACTTGGACTCCTCTCCTGCGATTCTTTCTTCTCTCCATGGCTCGAAATTTCTTGACGCTCCATGTTCGGCGACATAGTCGGTATTTTGCGGATCAGTTTTAAAAGTAATTTCTGCCGAACACCTCGGACATTTTATATAAAATCGAAATATTTTTATGCTATAGTAAGTTTCTCCTTCGACAGTCTCTTTGCGTGCGTTGAATTTTTTCCCCTTATAAATGTATTCTCCGCAAGTCTCACATCTCATGGCGTACGGTGTCATGAGACGAACCTAATCAATTATCGATTAAACGGAATAATGATTTAATTAATGACACCAACAATTTAAAGGACTACAAAAATACCTTATGTTGTGCATCTTTCGCTTGCTTTCTCCTCGGAATAGCTGCGTTCCAAAATTTCAATGGACATAATTAGAAAGGCGCGTAAAGGTCGGTTAAATGATTGATTTAACTTCTTACCAGCTATTTGTAGAGGGAATGCGGGAGAAAAAGTTGTTAGACCTCATAATAAAAACAATCTTCGCGAAAACCTTACAACAATCGTGTTATTTACCAGGATCAAAGTCCGGGGGAAAATATTTGTTTAAAACTTTTCTGGATGTAAAGTGTGATCATAGGTTAATAAGCTACCTGGACAAAAATTAGTATATATTTGATTCAACATACCGTTCCGACATAGTGAAATGTCGAGTGGTTGACTAAGTTTGATTTTGACTGGATTTGTTATAATTACTGTCTGTATGACACTAATTATCTAATAAACCCCTCTCTTGGAATAATATGAAAATTTTTATTTAAAGAGGGATGTATTTAGAGAGGTAATTTTATTAAGAACTATATATACTTGAGATCAAGCCTAATTATGCATTTTAAAAAAAAGAAACATATTACTGTATATACTATTGTTGAGATATACAGTTCATTACAAAAGTCTTTGAACTGATATTTTTTATTATAATTTAATAAATAATTATTGAATTTGAATAAAACTTTAATATTTTTATTATAAGAATATCATCAATAATTTATTATAAAATATTAATTTGAAGTAAAAAAAAGATAGGTATTATTTTATTGATGAATTTTATATAGTAAAAAATACAATTTTTATTATGATAGATTTTTATAAAAAATTATTTATAAAATCAAAAAAAAATTTTTTAATTGATAAAAAAATAACAAAAAATTTCTCACTAAATGCAAATAATTTTTTTATAATTAAATTATTTTTTTATTATATAAAATTAATTTTAAAAATTTTTGATTTTACTATGATTTTTTTTTTTTTAAAACCCTCTGTCAGGCTAATTATATATGCTTTATTAAACAATTTTAAGTTGTATATATAGTATGAATCATTAAAGCTAAAACTTTAACTAGCTTACTCGTCTCAGTAATTACTCTAAGTGCAACTTTGGGAGTGATTTTTCGCTTTATTAAAAGTTCAGATGAAGATTCTTCCAACTTTTAATATCATTGCTTGCAGGTCACTGATGCAGATCACTCTTTACAGTTCTAACAGAACTCAAAACTCAACTATTTTATTTCAAATCTAACCCCTTTTGATAAGATACTGTATCTGTGAGACCTTGATCTTCTAATCTTCCTTCTTCTATTAATGAAGCTCCTCTTCTTTCTGGCGATGCAGTTTTAGGTTTTGGACCAGAAAGACTTAGAGATCTTTTTATCTTATCATTTCTTTGGATCCCCTATGTTTTTTCCCATTCTATGATTTTTTCGCATCTTACATTTCAAACCTTCTTATGAAATTGGTTGCATACTGTACTCTGTATCTTCTTTATTCATTTTCTTGCTTCTTTTCTGATTTTTTTGTCATGGCATCTAAGATCTATCATCTCGAGAACAAGGTTGCTTCTTATCAATCCTGCAAAGAAGCTCAACATATCTTGACTAGTTATCGAAGCTTGTTTCACCAGCCTGGATATTCACTTATTTATTTCTTCCAATTCTTCCCTATTCTTTATTATTAGTCTTACATTCTTCTCAGCCACTTCCTTTTTCCTTTCTTGTAGGAATTCTCTAAAGTTCTTCAGAACCCCTTCGAGACCTTTGTTCCATATTTCTTGCATCTATTCCTTGTAAGCTGAATATTCTAGCAGGTGATCGATTGTTTCTTCTTTATGGAAGCCACATGCAATACATTTCACTTGCTTATACAGATTCGGTCTTCTTATTGCCAGCTTACTCAAAGTTGATAGCTCATCGTTCGTTAATTTAATGAGAAAGCTTTTTCTCTGTAAATCTTTGAAAGATGTGTCCCATGTATGTCCATTCATTCTTTCCCATACTGAATTCAAAGTGTATTCTTGTTGTTTTTTGATTTAATGACTCCATTTCTTTTCGGTTCTATTCTGTGCTATCTATTGATATGCCATGGTCTTGTTATTTATCTTTTTGATAAATTGTCTTATGGGATCATCTAGTGTCTTGTCTTTCTACTTGATTTCTGTAGAGATTTTGTAGGAAGTGAGTTCCTTCCATTCTATTGCGGACAAGTTGAGGGCTCCTTTGGCTAAAGTATCTGCTTCGTCATTATAGGAATTATTGAAATGTGCCTTAACCTTGATAAACTTTAGATCTAGGTTTTTCTTTTTGACCAGCTCTACCATTTGTACCCATAATGACCAGTTTTTATCTTTTAGCCATCTTTTATGTGTTCTTTTTGGGTCATCTTTCTTGACTGATATCCATTTAGAGATGCAAGCTTGACTATCTGTGAAGATTTCAATTGTACTATCTATTGGAACTACTAGGAGTATTGTGATTATTGCTGTTATTTCTGCTCTTATTAATGAGGACCAATTATCTATTTCCATTTGAAATCTACTTTCCTTTCCTGCTTTATTAATTTGGATCCATGCTGCTCCCATTTTCATCATGTCACTTCCATAATTGACAAGTGGCCATCTGAATAGAAAGTCAGCTTTTGATTGGATCTTTGATTACACTGAAGTATCTCTAATAAGTGATCTTGATATACCCCTTCTTTAACACTTGTTTTGATGATTGTTTCTTTCCAATTTTCTATATTTACATAGTCTATTCTGGTGCACTAAGAAGGGAGCGGCAAGAAAGAATTTTGTACTATAACCCAATTATCTTGTATTGCTCTTTTGATTGCTTTTTCTAGTAAAATCTTGGGGCTTGGAATTGTTAACATCTGGACTCTTCTGGTATCTTTTCTTGTATTGAGATATGGCATCGTGTATATCTTATTTATATCTTCTTCTATTATACAGCTGTTTTCTTGAATACAACCCTTCAAGCAATCTGAGCATTTTATCCAATTTGTTTTCTAGTTGTTTTTATTATTCTGACAGCTATAATGTTGGATCTTTACTTTATTTCTTGTCCCTTCGTGTACCAGTTTTTCTCAAGACAATTGATAGTTAGGATTCTTTTTGACTACCTATATCTTTTGCCTTTTGTCTCGATCGACACTTACTTTAGGATATACTAGTTTCCATTTTGTCTGATCTATTTTTCAAGATTCTATGAGCTGGTTTAGAAGATTTCCAGAAAGTATCTTGTTTATAGTTAAGAATCATTCTGGAATGGACCTTTTCCTGTTTTTTGAATAAGTTGAAGTATTCGCCATTTTCTAAATTCATTTGCCTCATTATCAACAAGTTGATCTATATATATCATCTTGTTATTTCTTAATGATGGAATG
>CAJVPT010003859.1:0-14449 GCA_910592055.1 Acaulospora colombiana
AGGACAGTATGTGAGAAGGTGGAAAATAAGCCTTCCCCTGCCAACAAAACCTCTATTTCTTGTCGCTTCTAGCTCTGTAAAGTGACACTCCACTTGTCAGTCCTTTTACTTCCTAGAACCTTCTTGCCCTTAGTAGAGGAAGTGCATACTTGAATCTTTTCAGGCCACTAGAGACTCAAGTTTTTATTCAAAGGAGTTTATAAACAAGTAAGGGAGGGTAAAGAAGATACATTAAGATAAGCTTCAAGTTGTTTTAATGAAAATATAAAGACTTTATTAACAAAGAAGTATAAAATTTCTTGCGAATATCTTTTTTGTGTGTGGTAAGAGGATTACACATTGGTTTTTTTTTATTTTTGTTGAGTTATATATCCACTATATATAAATACAAAAAATTAAAGGTATTTTTTTAAAAATTTTAAAAATAATTTTCATTTTAAAAAAATTATCAATTTCAGTATTGCTAGTCTTTAAATTTAATTTTGCTGGATATATTTTTTTGAGATGTTTTATAAAATTAGAAGTGCTGACTCTATTACAAATATATATTATCCTGCAATATTTATTGGTAGCATTTTTGTTCTCTTTAAAATTTGTACTTATTGTAAAGTGTTCCTATACTTTACTTCTAGAAATTGTTAAGGTAACTGAGACTGATTCCGATGAATAGCTTGTATTAGCATTTTTAATGTTAATATTGTTATAACTAGTTAAACTACTACTTTCATTATACAAAAATTGAATACTATCAAATAAGTTTTTTATTCTACTTTTAAAAGAAATAAATTAGCAAAAGCAAAGAATACAATAAAAGTAATTAAACAGTAAAACTATAATATTGCAAAGAAATATTTAAAAAATCATAAAGAGGTTATTTTTTAACTTGCCTTTTATATTATTATTAAAAAAAACCTCCTATTTTAATTTTTTAGATAGTTCAATTTAAATAAAATTAAATAATTATATAACAATTTATATAAACTGGTTAATATTTGATTTAAATTATATCAAATTTAATCCAAATCTAATTTGGATCTGATAATTTCGTAAATTTAAAATATGATCTAATCTAAATCTGATTGGATTAAAAATTTTGAATCTAATTTATATCTAATTTATGGATTAATCAGATTTGGATTAAAATTGTGATCACTATATAGAATCCTGATCTAAAATACTAGAATCAAAGCATATACAGTAGCTATAACCTTTATAGATAATATAATATGAATAATAAAATTTAAGAAGAATATGAAAAAGATTCTAAAAACTACAAAAATTTTTTAAAAAGTCAATAGCTCTCAAATAAATAATAATAAATCTCAAATTTCTAACAATTTAACCTGTTATGTTCTATTAAGCTTTTTAATTACTTCTTATTTAATACCTACCTTTATTTCTTTTGGATAGCAATTGGGATTTGTAATAGTAATCAAAATAGATAAGCAATCAAAAAATTGCAATTGAGCTTAAAGAATAGATACTTAAAGAAGTCAATATAATAATGTGAGCTCTCAAATATAAAAAAGTAATAGAAAACAAGCCTACTATATTATAAATAAAGTATTAATATAGTATCTAAAATAGAATTTAGAATATAATATAGCTTATTATTTTGAAAATTATATAACATCTTAACAATAGAATATAGAAAACTTTTCAAAAATAAGAGTGATTTATATAGATTCATATTTAATACTGTAATTCATTATATAAAAATTTAACTTGAAAAGTATTTGAATACTACAATATGAAATTTAAGTAATAAAACTTCACAATAGACTAAATGATTCTAGATTAGTATGAATTACAATGATTATTAGACTTAAACAAGCACAGATCAAAAATTGTGAATTACTTAATTTATTAATTTACAAATTCTTAAGTTATTTAATAGATAAATGTAATTTCATACTCCAAGTGACCAAAATTGCAAAAGATATGGGAATAATATTTAATAGCTAAAAATGACAAGATATCTTTAAATAAAGAAAGAGAAATAGTTGGATTAGTGAACATCTTATATTAGAAGATTATAAAAAAGCCATATTATCTTTTAAAAATATCAACTGATGTACTTAGATCAGCTGATTGATTAGGAAACTATGAAAATAAAAAACTAATTAATACTTTCACTTCTATAAAATACAAGCCAAGGATTTATATCAGAATGGTTTTAAATTATAATCAAAAACCTTTCAAAAGAATAACTAAAGAAGCTTATAAGATCCTAGAGAGAAAAGTATAAAAAATAGAAACCAGAATACTCTAAAATAAAACCTAATCAAAATAAATAGAAAAAATTATAAATAGTAATAAAAAACAAAAGAAATAAAGTAACTTGAAAAAGTTAAACTAAGAAAAAGAGAAACACAATGTAATAATGAAGCATTTTACCTATTGTGACATCAAAAATGATTATAAAACTAATCTATAAAAATGTCTTGAATATTCAAAAGACACAATACAAAATGATGATTATATTATAGAAAGAGAATGAAAAAAATATATATGGTACCATATCTAAATATAAAAAAGTTCACTATAAAAACATGAGAATTAAAATTCTTAACCTTAAAATAGTACTTGAAAAAAGGATTAAAAAAGTAATTTATAGTGATCAAAGTTCTTTTGTGATTCAAATCAATAAAATAAATCATGTGAATATCAAAACCTAGGAAGAATTTATTATCAGAAAAAATATTAAAGAGAAAGTATATCAAAATCACCTAACAGAAATATTTCAATGCAATCTCAAATTCAAAAAAAAAAACCAATTTTCTATTTCAATAAATTACTTATTAATTATAAAAAAAAAGAAATAAAAATAGAAGTAGTTTGGATTTAGATAGAAAAAGAAGGAAAGGAAAACAAGTTTCAAATATAAATGAACAGTTGATACTCTTCTATAAGAATTGAATTGATAACAATTATAACAATACTTCTAGTAATCTTAATTGAGAGCACAGTTGAGATTTGCATAGACAGTTAGGTTTATATTTTTAAATAAGATTCTTTAGAAAAAGAAAATTCAAGAAGAACATATAAGAGATAATTTAAAGAAAAAAATTAGTTCTTTTGGATATATATAATAAAGCAAATAAAAAAAAAATATAGATCTAAAGCTTACAAAAATTAAGTTACATTCAAATAATCTTTATAATAAAGAAGCATATATCTTAGCAAAGAAAGTCCTAAAATTTTTACTAATTGAATAGAAAGATCTTATCTTATATAAGATTATTACTAAAATCAAGTAGCAAGAGAAAATTCTAGATAATTCAATTAAGCAGTTTATCAAGAATATTAATAATAAAACAATAGTCTATCAATAAATATGGAAAAACAGAATGAAGAAAAAATAAAGTCATCAGATTTTAGAATATTAGGTTTATACATAGAACCTAATAGGGGAAATAATTAAAGATAGATTGATATATATGGGATACATCCTTCAAATAATTTTGACAAAGAAGAATCTGCAATAGTGATCTGTAGGCAATAATATTAGAAGTTGGAAAGGTGTTTACCTAAACTCCCAATGGAGCAATAAATTATTCCTGAAGTTATATTTAGAAAGGTAAAACAATCAAGATAAGTGAGTTAGTTAAAGAATTAGCTTTAGCATTTCATGTTATATGCGTAGCTTACAAATATTTAATAAAGCATATACTGTATAACTAGTTTGACAGAGTAAAATAATAATAATAATAATAATAATTCTAACAAAGAAGTTTTCTTATTAAACTAATCATTAATAAGCTATTTATTTTAAGTAAGTTGATTGTAAAAAGATTGAATCTATATAAACAAATAAAATATATTGCTGTAACCAATAAGAAGAAACTATAAAACATTTGCTAGAATATTTAGTCTATAAGGATTCGTTATAAGAGGTATAGAATAAAAAAGCAAATAAAATTATTAGAAACTTCAAAGAGCTTTTATAAAAAAAAAAAAGTGACTGAAAAGAAAAATTCTAGGTTGATCATCAATACCTGAGAAGAAATAAAGGAGTTTAACAAGTAAATCTCTAGAGTAGTAAAACAAAATTTCAAAACCAGTCAAAATATTCTAAGTTTCTGTACTGATTTTATAATAAATAATCTTATTTTAGAAATAACTGATCTAAAATTTTAAGATAAACATATAGAAAAAATAGCAAGAAAGTGAATAATAAAGATACAAAAAAGAGTTTGTAACCAAGTCTAGAAAAAAGTTTGAAATAAGAGATATGAGAAAGTAATTGAATAGAAACAAGTAGGATAAGACAAAAAGATTCTCATATCCTTTAAATAAAAAAACCATATCTTTAAAGAGAAAAGAATTACTACTTGAAAAAAAAAACCTAGAAAATAAAAGCCTCTGAGAAATTTTAATAAAAAGAGTGAAATATGAAATAAAATAGTTAAATTTTAAGCTTTGTCAAAATATCACAAAGTGATTTATAGTAACAACTTGCAGATAATAAAATTAATAGTTATAAGGATCTTTATTGGAACTATTAATAGAGTAATAAATTATCTTTGAAATTGTACTTAAAGTTTTAATAATTTTTAAAATAGAGATAAGTGAGATAGGTAGAGATTTAGTTTAGTGATATATTTTCCAATATAAAATATATATATGTTTAATAAAAAATATATATCTAGCCTAATAGAGGATTTTTAAAAAACCAAAATAAAATAAAATAGTACCTATCTTTTTTTTTTACTTTGAATTAATTAATTTTTTTTTTTTTTAATCCACAATTATGTCGAAATAACTTGGTTTTATTAAAATACTTTAAAAAATATTAAAATAATTCACAAACTTTTTCATATAATAATCAACTTGTCTTTATACATTATTAATTAGTTAAAGGATTATACTACTTAAAAAATATGAGGTATCCACTAAACTAATGTGGACTAAACAAAACTAAGTCTCAACTAGGTACTCTAAGTTGGATTTAGGAGACAATATTATGCTCTCCTAGTAGTTTGGAATAGTGCCTCTACATTAATAAGAGTCATTGCCAATAGTTTGTCACTGTTGATTATCCTGAAAAATAATAAATTGTTGAAGTTGGAACTGGGAAAAGAAAAAATAAAAATCAATTCAAAGCCCTTCAAAAGATTCTTGCTCTATTTCATAGTCTTTTCTCAAAAGATATCTTACCTGATTGGGATAGTTTTCTTTGCTTCATTTGAATCTCAGAAGAAGTCTTCTTTGTCATCATATATGATATTAGATGAATATTCATTTAAGTGTGTATCAGATTGGGATAGTTCAAGAAAAACCAAAAGACTTCAGTTTCCACCTTAGAAAGCCTTTTCACCACTTGAGAAACTTAGAGAAAGAATAATATTTCTTTGTGCATATACATCTACCTTTTGATATCATAACTGTTTTCTGGAAGTGAATATACATAGTTGAAAAGGACTTTTTTTAGAACTTTCTTTTCTATATCACTCATGATATGATAAGAACATGTGAGTGTAACCAATAGGAGTTTGTTTACTTTTCCTGAAACCAACATGTTTTGTGTCAGCCAATTATCTTTGGTGAAGATTTGTATTATCCAAAATTTAGGGTCAAACTGGGATAGGCAAAATTCCTCAGAAAATCATAAAAATGATAGCTTTAAGAGACACACAAGTAACTGGAAGAAGAAAAAATAAATCCTTCTATCATCAAAAACCTTTATATATCTCTTGCTTCAAATATGGAGAAGATCTTCATATACTTTACTATTGGTTCTTTTTTCTTTGAGAACTTTCTTGCCATTGGTATCAAAGATATTACTTGACTTGTTTTTGATTACCAGAAGTCAAGTTTTTGATCAAAAAGGATTGTAAACAAGCAAGGGAGGGTAGAGGCAACTCTTGAAGTCACTCTTTAAGGAGTTTTAAGGAAAGTGTTAAAGACTTTTTAGCAAAGAAGCAAAAAAAACTTCTTGCAAACATCTTTTTTGTGTGATCAGAGGATCAGCAGAAAGAGTTTTATGCTCTTTATGGCCTTTTACTTCAAATTAATATTTTATAATAAAATATTAATTAATAATAAAACTTTGAATATATAATTATGATAATATAATTTATTTAGGTTCAATAATTATGATAATATTATTTATTTAAATTCAATTATTATTTATCAAATTATAATTAAAAAATATTAGTTTAAAGACTTTTGCAACAGACTGTAAATGTTTAATTATAGTATCAATCTAAAATTGTTTAATGAATCTAGATTTGAAACGTTAATTTTATGCAACTTAGAGTATAAACTAATTTATTGAAGTTTTTAACTAATACTTATTTAATACTTTAAGATTCTAACTCTATACAATTCTCACGTCAATAGAGTCTGATTTTTACAAAACTCTAAATCTTCTAAACGGTATATCTTACTCTATACTATTACAACAAGTGAAAGGTATTCCGCTTCATAGAATAACCTGCGAAATGCTACTTTGCGGTTTGCCGTTACATTTAAATAATTCAGTAAGCGTATACTCGAGATTTCCCAAACTCAGACGATTTTGCTGATTTCTTATCAAGTTCATTTCATAATCTCAAATTGTGTTTTAAAAAAAGCTAAAAGACATCAACTCCCTCCATAATTGTCATTCTTGAAACTCTTTCCTCGATAGATGAAATATCTATTCCATCATCACCAACTTCCCCGTTATGTTCATTTCTTGGTAAATAGTCATAAAACCACCGTTCTAGTAATCCTCGCACCTTTTCTTTTATATTTTCAACTAATCCCGTATTATTCCATGTCTCAATTAACGCCTCAACTACCCCAGCCACTGCTAATTTTCTTGCATACTCATTATGCGACTCGGGTGATGCTTCACATCCCGATAGATCCCCAACTGAAAGAATGTTAACTAAAGTATCAAGAATTTTGTTCAATATTTCATGAGGTGTTGAAGGATTACGTAGATGATGGAGAAGTGGTGAAATAATGTCATGTTGCAGAATTATGCTGAATTTATGAGGAACGAGTATGTCTGATTAGTTTTGACGAAAAGACCTTTATTTGAGCAAATATCAAAAATACTAACTGAACATGACCAGGATCGTGTAAGCTTGTAGAGTTACTAAGTACCCAACATGCTTCTTTAACAACTTTCATGTCACTGTCCCAAAGCAAAGCGACCACATTTTCCATTAGATTTGGTTCTGTAAGCACTGCATTGACCTAAAATATATAAAAAAATTTTTTCAATATCTCAAATTAGAATAACACGCATCCACATTACTATCCTCAAATACCTGCTTATATGTACCGGCAGCAACATTAGATACTGCTAGACATGCATCTCTTCTTAGCGTCAAATTTTTTATTGTCAAAAATGAAGACGTGAGAACAGTCAATGCACCAGCATCTATAACTGCTTGCGTTTGTTTCTCTAAATTAATATTCCATCGTTAATTCCAAAGAACTTTTAATGTATATTACTTGATGAAACTGAATACGGACCCGCTCCTGACGCAATATTCACTAATGTACGTAGTACCGGCAGGTGTACCGTAGAAGAAAGGATTTCCTCACTATTGTTTAATTAATAAATATTAATCAGAACGTGAACTTTATACAAATAATTAAACATCAAAATGGTTACCATAAAATCTGTACTAAACGACGACATAGATTGTTATCGCTAACCAAGGCATGTTCCCTATGCTTATGCGTTCCATTCAGAATTCTGGACATACCCCAACTATATAATTATGCAAACGAATCAATGTTTGTATTAAATACACAATTAGTAATTCAAGAACTAACCATGCATCTGATATAATCTCAGGGTCATTTAGTTGTATCATATTTCCAAGGATCGGAAAAGCTGGAGTGATCTAGTTAAATAATAATAACGATAATACTTACTTAACGGCTTGTATTTAACTTGCAAACAATACAGGAATTGATGATATTTAATTTACCAATGACCATGAAGGGTCAGAACAACGACATCCACGACACATATTTGCCGTTGCCCAGACTGTTATTCTGACGGCCATGTAATCATATTTATCGTAATGTGTGAGAATATAAAGTAAAGGGTCAAGCACGCCGGCAGATAAAATAATATCCCTGAATACAGCGCCATCTCCTGCAATATTCCCCAACGCCCATATGATCTTTTTTATTAAATATGATGTTAATTATTATTTCACTTGTAAATCATTAAATTGCAAGAATATAAATAGCCCACCTGTGTCTGAACTTCAATATTAGTTGAAGTAGACAACACCTTAATGAGATGTCGTGTCACATCACCAGCAACAAGCGCTTCTGTATGTTTAGTAGAACCAGCCTAAACAATCAATGATATATGCGCATCGTTACTTAATTGGCTACATATAAATTGTACTTAATCCATCATGATTCAACATACGGCTATATTGGTAATTATCCACGCTGTTTCGTACTAGATGAAAAAGGTCATTTAATAAATTATACTTAGTTTATAATACATGCGTATAATTGAATGCTGGTTTATTACCTGTAATAAATTATCATGATAACTTTCGAGAAATTCAATTAATAAAGGTATTATGTTCAATGCCAAGACGTTGTCGACCCTTTCATCTACATTTTCTGTAAATGTAAACAGATGTACTTTAATAATTGAGTCTTTTTCTTTTCTTTTGATCTTTTAAATCTTGAGCCATTGATACACACGCAATGATAAATATTTTCGTAATCTTACAACAGCAGCGAGCCTTAATTGTCGCACTGGTGAATGAAGAGCATTATAAACAGCATGCGCATATTGGGGCAACTAAAAATTTAGAAAAAACCATGGATGTTACTCGAGAAAAATGCAAATTTACTCAAAAAATTGTGTCATTCAAACACTAACAAGCATCGAAACTTCACAAACTGGCAACCCGTCGTCATTCTTTCCCAATACCTCCGTTGCGTCGGACACTACTGAAAGATTCGCTAATTTGCGGTTCAAGAATTCAATAATATCGGAGTCTTCTTCGGCTGTGTTCTTTTCAGTATGCGAAGTCATTTTATGGTTTTTTTTTAATAATTTTGACAAAAAAAGTATATATATAATAAAGTGAGAAAAAAAGAAAAAAAATTCCTGTTTTATTTTTTGCAGCTCGTACAGTTCAAGTGGCTTATAAATCGTACGAAATATCACGTGGATGTAATATGATAAGTTATTAAAAATAAAAACATTTACTTTTCTAAGCATTAATAGCATTTATCTTATTTTAAGATATACAATTATGGGGATTATTATATAAACATTTATTATATGACTATTATATAATAACCAACTTTATTATTAAAATCAACTCTTTTTTGTTAATTCTTTAATTATATATAAAAAAGATAATTATTTTAAATCAAATTAAAGAATATTTTCAAAATTATTTTTTATACTTTTTTCTTATTTATAATCTTCTTTGATTAAAACTTAACTTTCAATAGCTAAACAAAATCAAGCAACACCTTTACTATCAATAGTAAAAAAATTTTTAAAGAAAAAAGAATTTACTATAAAATATTTAAAGTTTTTTTTATTTTTGAAAAAAATTTTTTTTTTAATTTATAATCATATTATATAATTAATTTTTATTGAGAAACTTATACAATATAACTATTTACAATATTACAGATTTTTTACATAATATCTAATTTATCATTGTATCAAAGTACTCTAAGTTAAATCTAGAAAACAATATTTTATTTTTTTAAAAAATTGATATAAATCTTTATTTAATAGATTTATTATCAATAGTTTATTACTGTAAATTATTTAAAATTATAAATTGCTATTTTAATAAAGAAAAATAAAAAAAATAAAAGGAGAAAGAGAGCAAAGAAAAGAAAAAGAAAATATAATTTAAGCTTTTTAAAAAAATTTATTAACTATATAATTTTTTTTAAAAATTTTTTTATTTGATTGAAATATTCTTCTTATTTCTACTTGAACCTCATAAGAAATTTTCTTTATTACTACCTATAATATTGAATAAGACAATTTAACTAAATTTATTATTTAAGCAAATAACAAATTAAAATAATTTAATATAAATATAAAAACTTAAAACTATAATCAAAAAAGTTTTTTTTACTATCTAAAAAATTTGAAAAAAAAATAAAGTTTTATAATCTATATTATTTATCTTTTAATATTTTAGATATCTTTTTTAAAAATTTGAGACTTTTGAAAGAGAATAATTTCTAAAACTTTTTTTCTTAATTATTAACAAAAACTTATTTATATTCTATAAACTAATATATTCATATCAATCAATTATCTTTAATAAGAATTTGTGCTTAAAATTTTATAGTCAAATTGAAATAAATAAAAATTTTCAGAAAACCTTAAAAGTAGAAGATCTAAAAAGATTCAAATAATCAAAAAAAGAAAATGAGTTTTTTTATTATAAAAAATCTTTATAACCTTTTATTTCAAAAATTGAAAAAGTTTTCAAATACTTTATGATTAGTTTTTCTTTTTTTGAAAACTTTTTTGTTATTAATATTAAAAGTGTTACTTAATTTTTTTTGATTATTAGGAATTAAGTTTTTTAAATGAAAAAATTTATAAATAAGAATAAAGAGTAAAAATAATTTTTGAAATTATATTTCAAAGAAAATATCAAAATTTTATTAGTAAAAAAATAAAAAAAACTTTTTGTAAACATTTTTTTTTATATATAATCTGAGAATTCATAGAAGAATTTTTTTGAAATATATTATTATTAAGATTTTTTATAATAAAAAATTATATATATATATTTTTTACCTATTTTTTTTTCTTTAACAATTATACAATAATGGCTTATTTTATTATGAAATTAAAATAAAATCTATGTTAAATTGTAAACTTTCACAAAGTATCTAATTCATTTTTATGCAAAAATATTCTAAATCAGATTTTTAAAAATAATATTATGTTTTACTAATATAATTAGATTAATCACTATTTATTAAGATTATTGTCAATAGTTTATTGATTAATTTAAAAATCAATAAATTACCAAGTTAAAGAAAAAATATGATTAATAATTAAGAAAAAAAAAAATTCAAGGCCTTATGAAAAAAGTCTAAAAACAAAATCATTTTTCTTTTAAAAAATTGTTTAATTAAAATATTTCTTTTTTTTACTTTACTTAAATTTCAAAAGAAATCTTTTTTATTACTACTTGTAGTATTAAATAATTAATTTAATAAATTGTTTATTTAAGTGAATATCAGATTGAAATATTTTAAGAGAAGCATTCAAACCTTAACTTTTATTTGTTAAAGCTTTATTATCTCCTAAAAAACTTAAGAAAGAAATAAAAATTTACAATTCATATTACTCACCTCTTGATTTTTTGATATTATAAATATTTTTCTTAAAAGATTTAAACTTATAAGAGATAAATATTTTTGAAATATTTTTTCTAATTATCAATAATATTATTAAAACACATGAATATAATCAATAGAAGTATGTTTGCATTCTAAAAATCAATATATTTTATATTAACCAATTACCTTTAATGATAATTTATATTATTTAAAATTTCGAATCAAATTGTCGCAAGTAAAATTCTTCAAAAAATTATAAAAATAAAAGCTCTAAAAAAATATAAATAGTTAAAAAAAAAAGAAAATAAGCCTTTTTACTATAAAAAATTTTTATAAATTTTTTGTTTCAAAGGTTAGAAAAGTATTTAGATACTTTTATAGTTAAATTTTTTTTCATTAAAAACTTTTTTATTATTGGTATCAAAAATATTAATTTTTCTTGATTATTGAAAGTCAAAATTTTAAATAAAAAAATTTATAAATAATAAGAAAAGAATAAAAACAATTCTTGAAGTTAAACTTCAAATTATTTTTAAGAAAATAAGTAAAAAAACTTCTTAAAAACATCTTTTTATATATAATTAAAAAATTAATAAAAAAATGTTTATTATTTTTTTTTTATGAATTTCCAAGAAATTTTATTTATTTTAACTTAATTTTTTTTTTTTTTTAAACTGCAACTGGTATTAGATATGAGCTTTATTAAGAATTAACTTAACATTTGGTGGATAACTAAATCCATAATGTGACATCAATCATCTTATACAAACTATATATTTCTATATACTGTACATGCAGATTAATGATAACCTATCGTGGTTTGTCCTAGTTAAACCAGCTTCTACTCCTTAAGTGGGCAGACCTAACTAGATGCCAGATGATTAATACATAGTTATTAACGACGTGACTAGACTAATTAGTATTGAGCTTGTTAATTTTTGTATTTTGTTATTATTTTATTAAGCTAGTCCTTTTCATATGTACCCAACAGAATTTTTTATACCCTCCAATATTCTCAGATATTATTCGCTCAGACCTCGGAAGGGGGCACATTATCTTCTTTGTTACCACCTGTGACATCGGATCAGTCCTTATTAACTGATTTTCAATTAAGCGGAGCATCAGATTGGGATATCCTGAACTAGAAGAGTGGGGGTCCTGGAGATTGCCAGGGCAAGGGATCTTGAGGTGTCTGTGATAAGCTAGACCAGAAGCCTTTCTTCATACAATCCTTCCAATAGTACAACCATAAATCTCAGTCCCTGATCGATGGAAGGTCAGAAGTCCCATTTTCCTGTAGCCTAACCTGATTGGATCTTGTTTCAGATAATTGGGTACAACTTTCATAGAATAATCGGTAAAACCTAATCAGAAGGTAATTTTTTAATTTTTGGCCCTTAAGTGGTATTGAACTACGGACCTTGTGATTGTGACCTGGGAGCACTACCACTATACTATTGATCCACAGGTCTACTTAATTTTATATTTTTAAATAATATAATTTTTATTAAAAATAATGAATTAATATAAAGTATATTACTTTTTGAAATATAAATAATATTATTAATAATTAAAAAAAAAAATTTATAAATATTTATTTTTTTCAATTAAATAAGTTTAAAAAAAAAATCAATTATTTTTTATTTTTTATTTTTTTTAATCCACAATCATGATGCTTTGGTATGTCTTTATTGAGATACTAAAAGATATCAAAATATTTTATAAACTTTTATAAAGTGACTAACTTGTTATTGTATATTATTAGTTAAAGGACTATATTACTGAAAAAATATAAATAGTTCACTAAACTAGTTTAGATTAAACAAAATCAAGTTTAAACTAAGTACTCTAAATCAAATTTAGGAGACAATATTATACTCTCCTAGTAGCTTAGCATAGTGCCTCTAAGTTAACTAGGATTATTGTTACAGTTTGTTATTATTTATTATTCTGAAAAATAATGAATTACTAAAGTATGGCACTGAGAAAAGAAGAAAAAAAAATACAATTCAAAGCTCTTCAAAAGGTTTTTGTTCCATTTCACAGTTTTTTCTCGAAAGGTTTTTGTCTGATTAGAATATTTTCTAAGTTTTAGAATATTTGAGGAACTTAACTATTCTTGAAAGTAACTTCAAGAAGAATGTTTAAAAAACTTATTTTTCTGTTGATGTATAAATTTGTTTAATACTACTGAAGCCAGTACTATATTATAAAAGAGTTTGTCTAATTGGGATAAAAAAATCTTTTCAAGAACTTTGCCTGATCAGAATAAAAGCTTGAAGATCTCAGTTTTTGTTCAAGAAAATCTTTTTATCACTTGAGAAATTTAATAAAAAATAGAAGTCAGATCTGTTTACCTATCTATTGCTTACCTTTCGATATCATAATTGTTTCCTGAAAATCGAATATATATAGTTGAAGAAAACACTTTTTTTAGTACTTTCTTTCTTATATTATCAATAATGTAATAAGACATATGGATATAATTAATAAAAGCTTGTTTATATTTCAAAATTGATGTGTTTCATATTAACCAATTACCTTTAGTGAGAATTCGTATTATCTAAAATTCAGAATCAATCTAAGATAGACAAAATTCTCCAGAAAACTATAAAAGTAAGAGCTTTAAGAGGGCTCAAACAGTTCAAAAGAAAAAAAATAAACCTTTTGACTATAACAAATCTCTATGGATCTCTTGATTCAAATATTAGAAAGGTCTTTAGGTACTTTATAACCAGTTCTTCTTTCTTTGAAAACTTTCTTGTTGTTGTATCAAAAATATTACTTGATTACTAGGAATCAAGTTTTTGATTGAAGAAATTTGTAGACAATAAAATAAAGGTAGTAGTAACTCTTAAAGTAATACTTTAAATTGTTTTAAGAAAAGTATTAAGACTTTATTAGCAAAAAAGTGTAAAACTTGTTGCAAACATCTTTTTTGTATATAGTTAGAGAATTAATCAAAAGAGTTTTTAAAAAAAAATTAATTATAATATTAAAGAAAAAATAAAAAATTATATAATATATGATTGCTTTCAAAAGTTTGAGTCCATTTACTATGTTTTTATTATAAATTTCAACTTTACCAATTTTTAAATCCTTAATTATACAATCAAAAATTATAAAATTT
>CAJVPT010003860.1:0-14442 GCA_910592055.1 Acaulospora colombiana
TTTAAA
Source organism: Acaulospora colombiana (assembly GCA_910592055.1). Lineage (NCBI taxonomy): Eukaryota > Fungi > Glomeromycota > Glomeromycetes > Diversisporales > Acaulosporaceae > Acaulospora > Acaulospora colombiana. The sequence goes on from CAJVPT010003860.1 coordinate 7, forward strand.
TTCTCCTGAAAATAATAATTCTGTTCATGAAGATTCTTATGATATTAATTTATTAGAAGAACCTTTAGATAATTATGAGTCTTCAGATTCTTTCAAAGAAACCTTGAATAAATTTCCCAATGAAGTGTATATGGATTTAATGATACTTGTTTTAAAAAATAAACTGAGTATTTCAACAGGAAATGAAATAATTTCTTTTTTTAATAAATATTTTAATTTATCAATTAGTCCATTGCCAAAAAATATTCAACAAGGATATAAATTTATAAATAATATAAAAGAGTCACATTTAGATTATTTTAAAACTTGTATATTATATCATAATAATGTAGAATACTTTTTATATCATTGATTCATTATTAGTTGTATTAAAAATATTCTGGAGGTTCTTAACATTATTCAAGATTTTGCGAAGGATTTCGAAATTCTTTATTAAAATAATCTGGTAATTAAATTATTTTAAGTTAAATATTTAATTTTATTTTACTTATTAATTATTTAATTTATAGAATGGTAGAAAAAAATTTTACAAAGAACAAAATAATTGCGACTGGTGGAGGGTTGTGGAAAATTTTATTCTGTCAGGCTCTAAATTACTTTCAATTATCTTATATTTAGATACAACTAATTGTGATACTTTGGGAAAAAGTTTGTTATATCCAATATATATTTCATTAAGAAATATATCAACTTGGAGATGCAATAAACCAGATGCAAAACAGCTGTTAGGATATTTACCAATAATTAATTTGAAAAATATAACAGAAAAACAATTATCAAATTTCAAAAAACTTGTACGCGAAACTTTCCACAAATCTCTGAAGATCTTACTTGAGCCATTAACTTTGATACAAAATGAAATAGACCTTTTGATTGAAGGTAAAATTTATCGATTTTTTCCAAAAATATCCATAATTATAGCCAACTGGCCTGAAGCTGTGTCCTTTTGTTTAACATCTAAATCAAGTAATTCAAATAATCCCTATCCTTTTTGCTTAGTTACAAAAGAGAATCTTGCAGAAATAAATTTATCAAATAATAATATAATACTCCGGAGCCATGAAAATATGAAAAAAATATTTCAATCAAATTTAAAAAAATCAATATCAATAAAAAATGTTAATAATTTTTTTTGAAGAATTCCGTAAGTTATTATAATTATATATAATTTATTTATTATTGTCAAATTAATTTTTATTAATTTATAGCAAAATGAATATATATGAAACAACTGTGCCTAATAGAATACATCACCTTAATTTGATCTTTTTCAGTATCAAATTGAATTTACCCAAGAATTGTTAAAAGAATTTCGAAGTCCTTCGCTTTTAGATAAAATGGATTGAAGACTTGCAAAAATTCCAAGATTTTTGAAATTAAAGATTTTTTCACATGGGATTCAATTACTTGCAAGATTAACTACAAATGAATATAAAAATTTAATGAAAGTTATGATTTTTGTAATAAATAATATTTGTGACAAAAATATGCAAAATGTCGATATTAAAGAATTATTGATAATTTATTAAGAATGGAATGAAATGTATATGATTAGTAAATTTGAGTAGTTCTCTGAAAATAATTTAAAAAAATTTAAGGTATGTAACATTTGTTTATATAATTATATTATAAATATCTAAAACATATACTATAATAAGAATCTATAAATTCTTAAGCGAAAAAATTTATAAAAACATTTAAAAGATTTTCCATTTCACAATTGAAACTTTCAAAATTACATTCATAGATATATCACATAGTTCCATCCATTCGAAAGTATGAAGTAATTAATGGATTTACTTCAGATACTTACGAAACTTTTCAAAAAGAACATATAAAACAACCATATTGTTTAAGTAATAAAAAAAATATCAAAGACCAACTAATGCAAAAAGTAAGTTTGTAAAAATTTAACAAAATTATAAAATATTTAATATTATTTATTATTATATAGAATTGTAAAAATATAATAATAAATAAACAAGTGAAGAGCTCTACCGATAATTTAATAACTCTAAAAGTATTTATATTTTCAAATAAACTTGGAAATTCGATTCTAAGAATTTATCAAATTCAATAAATAAAGTACTTCGATTACTTTTGAAAGAAGATGAAAATTACATATAAGGATTTGAAAATCTTGAAAGTAGTTTAGAATTATATTTTAATGCCAATAATATTTTTATAAAACATTTTATATTAACAATATTTGGAACAGTAATAATAGAAATGGTCAAATCATCTGGACATTTAATAAATATTATAACAGCTCATAGTTTAGTAACGTATTAATTAAAATAAATTTTAAAAAGCTTTGTAATTATATAACAGATAATAGAATCTGTTATAAAAAGATAAATATATTTATTAATAAGGTATATATATTATGTTACTAAACTAATATACTTTTAGGTCTTATTAATATTAAATATAAGTAAAGAGATTTGAAGATCTCCACTACGATTAGCATTAGTATAATGGTTTGATTTTAAATCGAAAAAAACTCTATATATGTATGGATGCGTATATCTTAAATTAACAAATATATATAATTTAATAGATATAGGAGCAATAGATAATATAGTTCATATAATTCCAAGATTTGATAAAAATAATAAATATTTATTAAATAAATATTTATTTTAATACATTATAAATTTTCAAATAATTTTATAAAGAAAAATTTTCATTATAAAAAAACTCTGAAGTTTTTTATTATAAAATTTTTCCTTTATAAAATTTTCAAAGCTCTTCGAAGATTTCTGGAAATTTTTTAGAAAATTTTTGAAAATTTTTTTATAGTGGAGATCTTCACCCAAAAAAATTTCCTAATGTTGTATCCATGCTGCTCCTATTCTCATATTTGTACTTCCATGGTTTATGAGGGACCTATCAGAATAGAATGTCATTGGTTCTTTTCTTTGCTTATTACAGTTGAGTATTTCAATTAGATGGGATTGGTAGACACCTTCTTCAATATGATCTTTGATGATATTTGTTTTCCAATCTTTTATTTCTACTTGTAATACTCTTCCATTCTGTGTAGTTACTTGGTTACTGTATATTGTTCTACCTATTGTACCTTCCAATGCTTCTTTGGAACTTGAAATTTCCAGTGATTGGGATCTTCTGGTGAACTTTCTTGCATTGAGATAGGGAACCGTATGTATTTTCTCTATATATGTTTCAATTATATATTGGTCTTCTATCTTTATATCTTTTGTGCAACCTTGACACTGGATTAGCTTTGATTCTTGATTTATAACAGGACTAATATATTTAAAGAGTTTTATCTTTAGCTGTCTTAAAGTATTATTTAGAATTAATTTTCCCCAAATTATCTGTTATTGTTGAAATTTGCTTCTTGTAATCACCCAGAGCTTCTGTTGCTTGTCAAAGTTGATGTTAAGAATGGAGTGCTCTGGGCTTCATTTTATCCATTCATCTTTCCAGGATTTTATAAGCTGTTTTAATCTATTTTCTTGCATTATCTTGATTATAGATAAGTACTATTCTGGAATAGATCCTTTGCTTGTTTTCTATAGCAGTTGGAGTATTTGCCAAATTTGTAGTTCTCTTGTTTCATGGACATCTAACTGGTCTATATATATTAGTTTATTGTTTCTGAGTGATAAAATTGCTGTCTTGTACTTATCTATTAGTAGGTATTCTTTAATTGAACTATTTCCTGGATTCCATTCGAAAATGTCATTCCATTTCTAGCTTTGAAAAGTTATGCCTATATTCTTGGTCAGCTTTAGTACTTATAGGGAGAAGTTACCTTTTCTTGAAATGTTGTTTAGTGAGTTACATGTAAGTATATTGACAGGCTCCCAGTATCTAACTTGTGTTTGCTTGAGTCTAATAACATTGTGGTTCCAGCTGGTTCTGGATCATTTAATCTATTGCACAATCCTATTATCTGACTTTCTTTTTGTAATATCTAAACACTCTTTAAGTTATGAATCTTAGGATGATGTATTATACTATTGGATATTGTTTGCATAATATAGCCTTATTTTTGAACAGTTTTCTGTATACCATTGTTAAGGCGTTGCACATCTTCCAAGATAGTATACTATATTGCATTCTGAATTTGATTCTTGATATTAGCACTCACTTCTTTATTGACTCCTATTTAGACTTCTTCTGGATACTGGTTTGGGTTGTTAATAGTAACTAGGACTGATTTATTACTATTAATCTGTGAGTCGTTTGCTTTATAAAATATTCATACTTCTTCTAGTATTCTTTTTATATCTTCCTTTGATCAAGCTATTTATATGGTATTATCCATAAAGACTATCGCTGCATATCACGACTCTAACTTTCTATTACTATCTCCTTTCAAATCTGAATTCCATGTAACTGACATTCTATATCCTTTTGCTTCATCATTTTGAATCTTACATAGTAGAGGATCATAAAATATTTCCACATTAAAGGTGAAATAGTTTCTTTTTGATCTATTCTATCTCCTGCGATAATTGTTTTTATTAGGTTTTTCTCATATATTACCCTAAACTCCCTATTATAAAATAAACTCATTATGATTCGAATAAAACCTTTTGGAATTTTGATTCTTTTCATGGCCTTGACTAGCATATTTAGACTGATCATATTATATGTTTTTGCCATATCTTGGAAAAGAATCCATAATTCCTTTTTGTTTTCTCTTGCTTCTTCACAGATATTGTTAAGAATTTGTATTGGTTCAGCCATACTTTCTCCTGGAAATCCTGCATAGTTAGTCCCTCTCAGGATGTTATTGCTCTTACAGATATTTTCCAGTCTATTTGTGAGAATTTTAGTAAAACACTTTCATGTAACTTCTAGCAGTACTATTGATCTTGTGTTGGTGAGCTCACACTCCCATGGCTTTGGTTTTGCTATCAGATAAATATGACTTTACTTCCATCCATATAGCGTAACCTCTCATTTTAAAAAGCAGTTCGATATCTTTTTTAAATAAAGTTTTCCTTTTGAATCTAATATTTTTAACATTTCATAATTAATTAGTGATTTTCCTGGGGCTTTATTATTAAGGAGTGCTTGAAGTTTTTCATCTAATTCATTTTGAGAAATTGGTTTTAAGAGATCCTTATATCATTTTTCTTTAATATAGCTACTGGAACTGTATTCTTCTTTCCAGTCTTTTGTTAGGCTATTGAAGTCAGCATCTTGTATTTTGAATACTTCTTGATAATATTGTCTTATCTCTTTTTTTATATCATCTTTTCTAGTTGTTATATAGTCATTTTTCCCATTTTTGACTTTAATTCTATCCAAAACTATTTTAATTCACTTCCTATCTATCAAAGAGTTTACTATTCTTCTTTGATTATTTCACAAATTATTATACATTTGTTCTAGAGCCTTTTTAATAGTATCTTTTATCTGTTTTACCTCAATATTCTGGCAGGTTAGCTTTAGGTCTTTTATTGCATCACTTATTTCTTTTTTCAAAAGTATTCATGGTATATTTGAAATGCTATATTAAATACAATAGTTTTCAACTTGGTGATTGGGGATATGTGCTATATTGTATTTCTTAATCATTATACTAAAGACCTGTAGCTTGTTTAATTCTTGTGAAGTTTGCACTTTCTTGAGAAGTGTTTTAAAATAAAGAGCTCATATATATTTGATATATTCTGGGCCATGCTTATAATGTTTTTCTTGGGCAGTGGATATCTTCTTACTGGTCAGCTTGTTGTGTGCTGCTTTATATATTTGTTCCTCGAAGACTTTTATATTGTGTTCACATAAGTTTCTCTTCTACTCTCTTCTGGCTCTTCTTTTAACAAAGGCTTTAGCATTATTCAAAACTTATAGTTTACACTTTTTCTAAATGCTTGCTATTGTTCTATTATTAATCCTTTAATATCAATTTTCCTTTTATTTTTTATAGTGGATCAGTTAATGTTATCTCTTGAGAACAGATTATTATTATGTAATATTATCATGAACATTGTGAGGTCACTGCCTGTTATTTTCTCCAAACTTTGATTGTTGAAATGTAATAATATGGATTTTGTAAGGCTCTGTGATATTTATATAAAATCTATTTGGCTACTGCTAGTAGCATTCCATCTTGTTGAAGTTTTGTTCTTTCCTTCCCATATTGCTTGAGTATCTATGAAATTCCATTCATATAAAGAGTTAAATAGTTGAATTTCTGGATACCAAGATGGTTTGAATATTACCCTGGAAGTTGATACTCTATCTTCTGCAAGGTTGTATATAGCATTGAAGTCTCCCATAATTATTATATAAAAATTCTATCTATACTTTTCTTTGATGAAGTTTTGTACTTTCTCTTGTATTCTATTACTTCGTTGTTTTTTAGAGAGGATATAAATCTGGATAATGCATATCTTGTTTCTTCTCATAAGCATGTTGACTATTATCATATATCCTTCAGTCTCTTCTACTGATGCTATTTTCTTTTTTAGATTCTTTCTTATTAGTAAGCTAACCCCTGCACCATAGGGGGTGTTTTTGTTGGCACTATGAAAGTACTTATACATCCCTTGATTTTGGAAGGCCCATTTTGCCTTTGCTTTGGTTAGCTTTGTTTCACATAGATCCATAATTTCAATACTTTGTTTTAGTATTTCTTCTATAAGGTTATATTGATTTGTTTTATCAATAATATCTCTGACATTGTATGTTTCAATTCTTATTACTTTCTTTTTGATATCTACATCTTTTTGATTTTCATTTTCTAGTGATATTTTTTTATTTATGAATGCAGTTTTTTCTATTTAGAGAAAAGTCTCAAAATCTTGATTATACTGTTGGTCCTTATACTAATTTGTTTCTCCTGTTGTACTTTGTCCTTGTTAGTTTTTTGGATATTGGGAATAGTGGACAGGTATTTTCTATTTTTCTGTAATTGAACTAGTGCTTCTTTTTAGGAATAGTTGGCCCTTCATCTAAGTGGGCCTTTTTCCAGTTTGTTGATCCTTTTGACAAGTTTTTCAATTAATTTGCATAATTAAGATATTTCAGATTCCTGGCTTTGATTCGATCAGGAGTTTCTAATTTTGTATCTTGTTGTTTGTTTCTCTTGTTGACTAGTATTGATGTCACTGTTTTCTTCTTCTTCTTGACTTTGCATCTCTCTATATGACACATGACTTTTTCTTCCCCTTAAAGGTTCTCTATTGCTATCAGTGGCTGGTGGATCTGGTCTTGATGTATATCTATTAGTTCTTATATAATAATTTCTATTCCTTCCAGTATCTATTGTTGTCATACTCTGGTATTCCATTTCAGTATAATTATCTGTTTCCTTTCTGTAAATCTTATATCTCTGTTTTTCTTCTTTTTCAGTAGGATCATTCAGGATATTTGATTCATATGAGTTGTTTGAGTCAATAGACATTCTATGTTGTTACTGGTAAGGATTTTTCACACTCCATACTAGTCTTTGATTTTTAATAATGATTTGTTGCTGAAGTGCCTCTTTCAAGTTTTTCTCATTTTCAAAGTAAATTGCTGCATGATCTTCTGGTGTTAGAGTAATCTTATTTTTTGGTACGTAAGAGGCTTTCACTTTTGTTTGACTGAGTGATTCAGATATTAGTTCTATAGATCTTTTCTTCACTCCATACAATCTTAAGGAGTGATACTTTCTTTCTTTGAGTATTTGAATTACTTCTTGATTATCTAGCTCTTTTTGGGCTATTACCGACCTTACTTGATTGGTTTTAATCTCAAGTACCCAATGTTGTTCCAATTTGGCATACTCATAATATGCGAAGAGATGGATTCTAAATCTTTTTTGGTAAAAAGCCATACAATATTTATGAATATTGACTATTTCTCCATATTTTTCCATCACCTTTATGATTGATTGTTTATTACATTTGTATTCTGTATCTATCAATGTAATATACTTTGATCCATTTTTTGTTGAAGAAAAGCTTTCTGGCTTGAATAATCTTTTGTTTAGAGTATATTTTTGAAAAACTGGACGTGTACTCCTATCTTGATCCATTCTCTTAATGAAGAAGTTTTTCTCTTCTTTTTTATTAATTGATTCTAAATATCATGCTGTATCCTTCTCTTCATCAATGCCAAAAGTAATTCAATGATTGCCATTGATGAATTCAGTTTTAAAGAGATTTTATTTCTTGAGAATACTTAGAGTTCCTTTAAAATATTTGATTCCTTCTTCTTTGTTGTCTTCAGGTAGTAAAGCTTGAAGCACTCACAATTTGATTGTACCTGTTTGTTTAATGAAATAAGAATTGACTGTAGAACCTTGTATTCTGTTGCAGGTATTGTAAGAAATATTCTCTGTAATACAGATTCCTTGAACTGTTTCCTTAATTGCTTCTGCTTCTATTAGTTCTGATATATTCTGATCTTTCATTTCAACTTCTTTAATTGGTTGGCTTTCCTCAGTTTTCATAAAAGTTGATTGAATATCCATCAGAATATTATCTGTTCCCCTGGATTCTTTCACATCGTGATTTGTGGTATAATTTCCTACTGTATTTATTAAGATGTTACACACTTTTTCTTCAAGCATAGGAGCTTCGAGATCTTGTTTCTTGCCTTGTCTCTTTTTCCACAGAGTAAGAATATATTTTCTTAATATTTGTTCTTTTGCCAAGATTTTAGAATTTATATTTAATAGAGTGACTAAGATATTGTCTAATATTGAGGTTACACAAATTGTTCCTATTGGAATATGTGATTGGTCTTTTGTCATATATTCTAGCTTATATTATATCATTTTTGTTTCCCATAGTTCTTATTGAGGATCATAGCTAGTAGTGACATTTTCTAATACTTTAAAGATTTCTTGCTCATGTCTTTCCAAAATTCTAATAATATTTTGCTCTTTTTGAGTCATATTGTCATGTGAGATGAATAAACTATTATGTGTATTAGGTTGTTTTGATATTTTATTGTTTTTCTTCATGCTGATTTATAAATAGGATTCTATATTGAGTTATGTAATTGGATGATCTATGCCAATATGTTGTTTCTTTACGTGTTTAAGTCTTAGTACTGATTCTGTTTATCTACACATATATTACTTGTTTATTGCTCTTGATATGGTCTAATTGACACGTATTACTTCTTTGTAATGTGTTGATATATCTTGAGTTTGTTGTTTTATTACGACTAAATTATATTCACTTTTATGTATTCATGTTTGTATGATGTGACTTTGATAGATCAATTATTGTGATTGTTTACTACTGATCTTTACTGTTTTATCCAAGAGATCTGGACATCCTTCTAGGTTTTTGGTTGACTTTGAACTGATTTATCAGTTTGGATTATTGTTTATGAAATCTTTCTTAGTACCTAGAAAGGTGTTAACCTGCACTGGCCTGGCTAAGAGCTCTGTGAAGTTGATGTTGGATCTCAAAAAGCCTACTGTAAATCAGTTTGTCCTTGCTTTTTCTTTTTCCTTAAGCAAATCAAAGATGTAAAGATATTGGTATTGACTAGTGTTGCCCCTTTCTTATTGTCAGGAGTCAAGTGTATATTATAAAGAGGGGAGTTGTTGCTATTGTTATTTCTCCTTGGGGTTGTTTCTTGTAAGAAGGTTTTGTCCTTAGAAAATTACTATAAAAGAAAATTTTCAAAATTTTGAGGATCAGTGAAAAGAGTTTTTTTTTTTTTTGATTGATTAATATATAATTTTTATTTATATTATATAAAAAAATTATTAAATTATTAAAAAAAAGTTTTTTCTGTTGATTTTTTGCCTATATATAAAAAAAATATTTGCAAAAATTTTTTTTTCTTTGCTAATAAAGTTTTAACACTATTTCTAAACCAACTTGAAGTTTTACTTTAAGAGATACTCCTAAATCTTCTTTCTTATTTATATTCATCTTCAAACAAAAATATGGCTTCTTGTAATCTAAAAAAGTCAAGAAGTACTTCTCTACCTATAGCAAGAAATTCTATAAAAAAGAAGAACTAATTATATAATATTCAAAGCCTTTCATAATAAAATATGTTTATAAAGATTTTGTATAGTGTGAGGTGACAAATATCAAGTCATATTTTTAAAGTGTCTAATTTCTATTTTTTTCCTCTTATAATTACAAAATTTTTTGATTTTTGGAATAATTTTGTCTACCTCAGTTTGAATCTAAATTTTAGATAATACAATCTATTTCAAAATATAATTATTGAATATGAAACACATTAGTAACTAAATATAAACAAGTTTCTCTAATTACTTTACATGTTTCAATGATATTATTAGTGAAAAAAAGAGTTGATTGATGCCCATTCCTGCTCCACTTATCCAATTGAGTTAATCTACAGATTAAGTACTATAAGACTAATAAAATATAAGCAACAAGTCCCCTGATAGTAAAAAAGCTATTATTTATTTATCTGAGATCTTTTTATTTATAATTCTAATCAGACAAAGTTCAAGATCAAGATCTTCTTTTTATTCCAATTAGGCAATAAAACCAAACAGTTTCTAGTCCATACTAAGCTTTAATCCTTTAGTTACAATTGAGAATATATTTTCTCAAAAGTTGTTGAATAATATCATAATAAATGAGAATTTTCATCACTTTTTAAAGCCTTTCTATTATTATAAAGCAAAAAGATTGTTGGGAAATCTGGCTTTTTAGATAATGGAAGATATTAATCAATAAAAATTTTTTAACTAGAAATTGTTGCTAGAAGATATTATATTGAATTACATAAGAATCTGAAATTTATTATAAATTACCCATCTACAACAGATAGATAAAAAATTACTGCCCAAAGAAGGTTGAAACCAAATGTGTCCTAGAAGTAAAGGTAACTATTAGATAATAAGTCTTCTTATATAATATACAAAAAAGAAATCAAGATCAAGAATAGATAAGTTCTTTAAGAAAAAGAAAGAATATCACAATAGGATATTTATTATTGAAAAAAAGTTTTGAGAAGCAGGTTTTTGAAAGAAGTCAGAAAATTTTATTTTATTTTCTCATTTTCATTTTCTTTTAGTCCATTTGAACATTTTTAAATATATTTTTTTCCCTTTTATCAATTTATCCTTTTGTAGTTTTCTATATTCTAATGGCTTGATAAATATTTAGCAATAAACAAACTTTTGGTAATAAAGTAATGGACTAAGAAAGTTTTTATCCAAAATCTACTATGTAGTAAAATATTGTTCTCAAGACCAAACTTAGAGACTATTATTTGCTATAACAAATTAATTAAATTTGAAAATAATGTTTAATTGTAGTATGTATTATATTGTTTGAGTGAAAATATACTTATATTTTTAATTGATTAATAAACTATGATCTAGCATGACTATAGTTATACAAAAAAAATATTTATTTCATAAAATTTTTTATAATAATTTTCAAAAAAATATAAAAAATAAATAAAAAAAAATAAATTTTTAATAAATATTAGAAAGCAATATCACATATATAAGATTAACTACAATAAAAATAATTAATATAAAGTATATATAAATAATTAAATAAATCTTATTATTATTATTTTTTTTTATAATCTGTAGTCAAATTAGTATAGTTTCTTTATTAATCATAAATAACAAAACAACTTATAATATATTGGACAAATATATTATGGCTAAACTAAATCTCATATTAACTTATTTATTATAAGCTATTAATTCTCAAATAAGCTTCAGCCTCTAAGTGCAATCTTGAGAACAATATTTTGTTCTGGTATAAGTTCTAGATAAAGATCCATTTAACTTACACATCATTGTCAATAGGTTATTATTACTGATTATTCTTCAAGAAACCAATTTTTGGAAACTACAATAGGAAAAAAGAAAAATAAAAGGAAATATGAATATCTAAAATGTACAATTGTCCCTATCACAACTTTTATCATAACATCCTGAATAATCTCCAATGTAATAATATAATCGTCTTCAATAAAACCAGAGCTAATAATTCTAAAAATCAACTCCATCACATAAGTGAAATCACAGATCAAATCTGATATCATACATACATGAATATCCTGAGATATCATTGCATAATATACATAGAACAAACTCCAGACACTTTCAAAACCAAAAATACCACTGTAACATCAAGTAGGAGGACTTCACAACAAACTCATCAAAAGAAAAGAACCTGGTAGATACTTCAACCTTGTCACAATTAGCTCAATCTTCCTCAATGATAAAAAAAGCTTATATAATATTAACATATTCCCTCAGATTAAATATGCCTCAACCAGTATCAGTACATCCACCTGGTATTCAACAATAATCAATCAATAACTAGTAATAGGAAAAAAATTAAGTAGCAACAAAGCTCAGACACTATCAACATTCAGAAAACTCTTTATTTACAGTATACAATAATTGCAATATAATAAACTCTGCAGATAATAGAAGCAATATGTGCTATATAAGTACCCAAAACAATAAATTATCTAAAATACCAGTTACCAAAACCATCAAATTCAACTTCAATAAAAATCAACTAATATATTCTGTATCCAAGTATTGCCTGGAAGTATAGCTACATGGTAGCAACAATCCAGTGACACTGTCACCATAGTAGAAATAGATCTAACTTCCAAACAACTTCTCAAACTCAACAAACTAATTAAAATATTTAAAACAACCCTCATTCTAATAAAAAATCTAATTATCAAAACAAAACTGCATAACAGCCTCAACATATACTACAATGGTACCTTTAATTCCAATAAAAACAACAAAAATATGAGAATAGGTATTGTCTTCAAAGATCATAAGAACTAAATAACTGAAATAACAATAAATATAATGGCCATAGGATTTAGCATTACCACTAAACTCTTTGCAATCCTCATTGTTATTAACATAATCAATTGCAGATATATATGTAATACCTACAGTAACTTCCTGATCACTATCAATAAATTAATAAAGCCATAATCAAACCTATGAACAAATGTAAACATATCAGAATTGTTAGCTAAAAGTCACATGGCACAAAATTTAATCTGATAATCCTGCAAAAGAACATCGTAAAGCTGACAAACTTTCCTAGGAATGTATTGATGATGACACTTCCAATATAACAGGCACTCTCTTATAACATATTATCATAAGGAACTTATAATATTCAAACTTCATGACACTTAAATTCTCAATGATATCAGAAAAATCATTATAACATTATAATAGGCATGATACACCTGGGACTGGATCAATTTTGACAGATACAAGAACTTTATAGATAGACAAAAAGAAGAAACAGACTGGAAGAACTCACTAACAAACCTTCACACTCTAATATAAACTTATTGCTCTACAATACATAGAATCACAGAATCAGAATATTTTTCATCAAACTATAGAACCAGGAACTACCCATCATATCCATTCTCAAAAAAAATATCTATGCACATATGTGACTGATACCTGCTTCACATATACAGATATAGAAGACAATGCACATCCCTTCATGCAAACAATATGGTCTAAACATCAAAGAACTAATAGTCAACATCATTAGTAAAGAAATAATGGCAAGAAAAGACAGTCCCACCAATATCAATATCAAGACCAAAGCCTTAACCAACCTTGACAACTACAATACTTGGAACATCCTCATCATAGGAGGGATCAGCAAGAGTATAATCAATCTCATAACATAACATCTGAATCAAAATAGAGTGGTCGAAACTATCAGGGGCATAATAAATAACATTAAATTTATTACCTTCAATATATGGGAAGACAAATGTAGATAATTTCACAAATAGATAAAAAATATTGATATCTCACACAAAAAGAACACAAACCACAAATGAAACACTCACAAAATGTCACAACTTATTCATATACACAACTGGATCACAACCTGCTGATCAATATCATCTCTGGTACCAAAACCATTTTTGACATCTTCTTACACACTAATGGAATCTAGGCATATTGGTTTCATATATAATATAGGCAACAAGCTACAGAGGATCTGATAACAAACTGAATTTCTTAAGGAAACTTTTAGATAGATAATATAGGAAAAAATTTACAAAATAACTTTGTAATCAAAGTAATATATACTTTAAAAACCTTAATAAAGTAAACCTGTTTCATGCAAAAATATTTTTATATTATATTTAACTCTTGAAGCTTTTCTTATACTTCTTAACTTACTCAGTAACTGTATAGTTATTTCATTTATACCTCTTTATTTTCTTGTATCTATGTATATGAACTACTACCTTATACTATATGTACAGTATATTAAATAAGCACTATATACAGTATATTAACTATTTTTAGTATCTATCTATATTGTTGAACTATAAAATTTCGCCATATAATCTCCCTAATACCCAGGATGATCCCAGTACCTCAGATCAATATATTACAATTCTTTTGGTCACCTGAAAGTAAAGATCTTCCAAAACACTTCTAGAATATTGATAGTCAATTTTGCTATTAGCAAACTT
>CAJVPT010003861.1:0-14441 GCA_910592055.1 Acaulospora colombiana
TGGCATCAGCAACCGGCGAACGAGCTTTTTCGGTGTTATCCTGAAATTATAACACATTTAACCATTTGTGACGATAGACTTTAATCCATAAAATTTAAATCCTACTTCGCCAACTGCTTTTGCGAGGGCATAACTTGTCCTGGTGCTGATAAGAAGTCTCTATAGTAAGAGGAAAAAAAAAGTTATTCCTATGGTTTGAGAAAAAAAAAAAAATATATAGCATCGCTATATCTGGTGAAATTTAATAACTAACTTGTTCCTCTTTTTTCAGAGCAACCGCGAGTTTTCGCAAGTCATCGAAAATAGCGTTGTAAGGTCGAAATTTTACATCAGGTCCCAAATGATCCGTCACCGATTTGGATAGTTTGGTCTCATCGATGTAAAGGACAATGTCGTGCTTAGTTATAAGAGCGTAGGCAAAAAAGACTGGATTGAATTTTACATCGGATCCCCGGAGATTAAAGAGCCCTATAAAGTTACGTGTTTTAATTAATCCATTGGTTAAAGAATGAAGTGTGACGTGGAATAAGAAAAAAATTGTTGACCGAACTAACACGCAATTTCGTCCAGAGCGGAAACGACAAAACCGTAATGTTTCTCTTTAGCAAGTTCTTCACGAAGGGTTTCAATCTTTTCCTTATGGGATTTTCCTATGTGGTAACGGTGGGAGGATAAGTAAGTTGATTTGGAATGTGTAGGTAGAATCCGAATTTCACAATCATTACCGGTGTAGCATTCTTCGAGGACTATTAATGGGTTGACAGGACGAGGTGGTCTTGCATCTCCCCATACCAGATCTACTAGGTTTTCATCTGTAGGCACCAACGATGATCCATTCTTTTCCAATGACTCGGACAATGATTTGGCATCAACTATCAATTGTTATGAAATTCAGGGACATATATATATGTGATGTGCTCTAAAACGTTGGTAACTTAAGCAGTAACATGATATATACTTACGAGCTGTTATTAGCGTCGGATCAATACCAATTTTTGAACCTTTGGGAAGGTTCTGTCAAATTTAATCAAGAATAAGCGAAGCTTCTCTTTTCGTTCAGGGCGAAAACCAACAGTGCTTACCTGCAAATACTCTTGCCAGGTGGGGACATCCGGTAAACCTTGTTTCATTAGCGTCCAGTTTTGATCTAATTGTTTGCTTGCTTGGAGAAAGTATCGCCCGTCGGTGAAAAGCGCCGCACAATCCTCGGAAACCACAGCCAATCCTGTGAATTGGCGAATCCTTGTCTAGTCTATTCGACTAACAGTGTGTATTGTAAGTTAAAATACCTGCTGAACCGGTAAAGCCAGAAATGAATGCCCTGCGAGCATCACATTCGGCCGTATATTCGCTCTGAATTTTGAGAATTCAAGAAATGATTACGCTTACTGGTCACAGAATTTGCAGTAAAATTCGAATGCACACCTGGTGAGCGTCCTCCGAAGGAATCACGCTAAGAATTATGGTAAGAGGGAAGGCCGCATTAGTAAGAACCTTAAAAAGTGGCGCTGTCGATCTCATGGACATACTAAGCCGTCAAGTTGTATTTCTCATTCTTGAATAATTCACGTAGTTTTTCAAGTCGCTCAGTAGTGTTCGTGGCCTGTGAGGGGCTAGAGTCGTTTTTTTCAGACATTCTTGGGGCAAACAAGTGGAGTCTTAGAGCTTTGCTATATGTTCAAACATCTATTTTAGCACGTGATTGAATTTTGATTGGCGATAATGTGTTATCAATAAAATTTCTCTCGAAAAATTTTTTTTAACCCATCAGCAGTTCTGTGGCCTGTTCCTTAAGAAAACTAAGCGACATGTCTGAACAAGTTCGTATTTTTTGCTCGCAATTTTGAAATGAGTATGAGATTTTTAAGCTGACCAAGTAAAGGATCTCTCCTTAGATTGAAAGAGCTTATCAAAAGCAAGTCGGCATCTTCCAAAATCACAAGGTCGTCAAAAAAACCAAATCCAGGAAAAAGAGGATCCCCTGGTATAAGGAAGTGGGTCTTGGCTTTAAGACACCGAAAGAGGCCATCGAAGGTCACTACGTGGATAAAAAATGTCCCTGGAGAGGTATGGTGTCTATTCGTGGTCGCATCCTGACCGGTGTGGTGGTGTCCACAAAAATGAAAAGGACCATCGTTGTTCGTCGTGAATATCTGCACTACATCACGAAGTACAATCGTTACGAAAAACGTCACAAGAATTTGGCGGCTCATCTTTCGCCAGCTTTCATCGGCGTGCAGGTATGTTGGACTATAACTTGATGCTCCGCACTTCTGCCTTAGTATGTCATTTGTCAATAAATCGTATCGATCACATTTTGCTTGTAAATGTAGCCAGGTGATACCGTGACAGTAGGTCAATGCCGGTAAGAACCTCGGTCTCGATTTTTTGTTTTAACAGAATAAGCCCCTTCGTGAAACAAATTTGCTAAATTACCTATTTCGTCATGGGAGTTAGTCCCCTATCGAAGACTGTTCGCTTTAATGTCCTTAAGGTTCAGAAGAAGGTGCAAAAGGGATCAAAACAATTCGAGAAGTATGCCTTGAATTTCAATAGGTTTAATTATTCTATGCAATCCGTTATTTGATTTTACCCATTCATTTTTTTTTTTTTTTAGATTCTAAACATTTAGTATCTTAACAGAAAGACAGAATTAAAATGAACTTGTTTTCGCTCAAATCTTAATTCACATATAATATTCGTTGTATTTTGATGCAATTCTGCGGCACTCAATTTGCATTTCATATGAGTTGCAAAAAAGTCAAAGTCGTTTTGAGAGGAGGGAACAATGCCCAAGACATGTGTGGCTTTTGTCATGCGAATCTTGTACAGCATAATCTATGTGCTTTATTAAAGAACATGATAAAATTTGATAATTGAATGTGAATTCCGTTGCAATTTTGGTTTGGATTTGGTAATATTCTACAAATTAAAAAAAAAAAACGCAATAACTTCAACTTGAATTCCAAAACTGGTGAAAATATGAGACTAGCGAACGAAAGTGAGTTCGTTCCCTTTCAGCCTAATCTGCTTTTTTTTTCTTTTTTTTTTGTGCAAGAAATATGATTACTTGCTGCCAACTAATCTAAAATCAAGGTGTATTGGTGGTCTATATAATATGTACTTAAGTTAATGTTGTAATGTGCTGATATCGTTTTATACTAGAAAATAAGAACCTTCCGGTAATTAAAACTAATAAAAGATCATTAGAAGCAATAATGTGATCCCCTCCTACCAAACTATGAATACTTTAAAAAAAAAAAGGAAAGAAAAATACTGATATTACTCCGCAAATGTTCGAAAAAGAAAACCCGGGTGAGATAGATCCCGATACGAAGAATATGATAAACTGGTATTCAAGAAAAATAATTTAGATAAGAGTTGTTTTCTGTGTGAATGAATAAAGAGTGTGAAATGTTGAGTCAATTGATGGTGAGATGGAAGGCGGAGAAAGGTAGAATATTAGAAAGTGGAGAGAATGGAATGTGAATGTCTTGTGTAAAAAAGTTTTGAGAATGAGATTGGTAATGAAAGAATGAAACGAAGCCTATGGTAGCTCTATAAAATCTCCTCGTCGACTTTCAAGTTAAATATTTGACAAAACAGTCATGTGATTAAATAATATTTAGAATTGTTTTTTTTTTTCTTTTTTTTTTTCGCGGGGGAAAGATTGTATTAAGAAATGTGATCGTGGAAGTAGGAAACAATGTGTCAAAATTGGGAAAAAGCCAGATGAGAAGAAATAAATTATGCGGTGAACCTTTGGAAAACAACATTCGGTAGAGATGTCAGAGACCTGCGCAGGACACTATGATTCTGAAACGAAATTTTCCGTGTTCTCCTTGTCCTTATCGTTTTCGATTTGTATATCATCGTTATGCTTAATGGTCTTGATCATGAAACTCAAGAAGCGTCGACCGTACCAGCGAGGATGCACAGCAGATATCATTTTCTGGAGAATATCAAATCCTATCATTAGAAAAGAGTGTCAAATCTTTTTTTTTCATTAGGAAATATTCAATACCTTATCATTATTGATTGACTTCCAGGCGTGTTCAACCTTTTTGACGGTGTTATAAGGAGTCAAGATATCAATAATTCCTAAGTAATATATGTAATTGGTGGGGTTATTGTTTTCGTCAGTACCGGCAAAGCCTCCATTATCCATGTAAAATGCACACTTGCGGCGTCTGTAATAATTAAATGTTTTCAGCGTTATGAGTAATATGACAACCGAAACCTTCTCATAGTATATTGCTTGACGCGCTTACTCGTTGTGAGCGTCCAATACAAGTTTAGTGGAGGAACCCAATCTGACAGGGTCAGCTTTGCCTACGGCTTTACGCAATTGTGAGGCCTTACTTTCCCGTTTATAGTTCGATGGTGTGCGCTCGATCTTCTTCGTGTCGGGCTGAAGAATAAAAGTTTTCAATGATGAATTTTTGAACTTGAGGAATAAAGCGTCACAGAATAGCTCGAAAATAAAATATTTCTTTTGCACACCTGAAACACAAATAAATCTTCGCGAATGTTATCCTTGTTACCGCGGGAAGTGTCATGCAGGCCGATGAGAAGACTATAGTCCATTATGTTCAACCGTTGGAGTAACTGGAAAGGTCATACATTAAATTATTCACATTTGTATCACACGTGTAGTACATTAACATACTAAAATTCCAGATTAATTATAACTCCTATACCTTGACGTCTTTTTTAAGTTGATCAACCAATAACTTTCTTTTTTCGGGTCCAAGCTCCAAATGACGACCACGTTTGATCCAATTTAGATCTTTAAGCACGGCGAGCGGCTTGTTTGCTGCCTGAACTTCGTTGTATTCGCGACCAACTGTTGAACCCTATTTTGGGGATGACCAACAAATGTAAATCTTAATCGAAATCGGATTAAGCATCCGAAAAGAGTTGATCGAAATGGCAAACCTTTAAATCGTATGTTTCATGAATGTCTCGGTGAGGGGGGAAAATATTGTTCATCACCACAAAGTGAATTTTTGGTCCATTGGGTAATTTCACGCGGTGTAGACCATAAAAACGAGAGAGGAGCGTGTCAGGATTCTTGCTCACATGCTATTCCAAAGATTCGAGGGGAAAATCAGTACGCAACATTTGTATGATCAATATATATATATATATAATTATTCAATACTAAAATTTCCTCCAAATCATACTTCATAATATTCTTTTAATATCTTGCGTAAGAATTTGTGCTCGGTGTGATGTATAGTCTTAATAATAAACCGATAGTCACGTGAAAAATAAAAGAAACTTCCACTTTTCCCGGGTGAATTTAGTTCGGACAAAATGTATTTGCTTGTCAGAGAGACCAGGTAATCCGCGGCGTCAATTCGGAAGAATTCACGAAGACTACGGAAAACCCAAGGTGCATAATCCTTGAATTTGAAATCGTATTTTGCCGACGGCGTAAGTTCGTTACCCGTTCTAAGGTGAAGCGTTCGAATTAAGTATCCCGTCACTTTATAATCAATAATTTGACCGTTTGACAAAAAACTTCTTACATATCGAATACTAATTTGTGAGCAGCCTTGAAGTCGGCATCGTTCAATTTCCTCAGGGGTTTCGCGTTGCATCGTGAAACCTAAAATCAAGATGGTCAATAAGTATTATATGATACCCGAAGTGGATATTTGCGAAATCGAGCTATTCGAAAACGATTCAACATACTCCCACACGAATTCCAGTTAACATGTTATACATGAGAACATAATTAACATGATCCTCGCCAATCCTTGTACCAATTATGGCCCCTTCGTCATCATCGTCCTTTTCCTTTTTCTTTGATAGACGTCTCTTAACGTTCTCGGCCCACTTTTGCGTCTCCTCATTGATTGTGAAATTTCCGGAAATAGCTTCCGCGTTATATGTGTTACGACGTTCGAGTATTCCTTTCCTTTTACCTCGTCCGGATGTCTCTGCCTGAGAGTCGGCTTCGGCTGGTATCGGAAATGTAGACGTTATCTTCTTAGATTTCCCGGCACTTGTCAGAGATCGGTTGGGAGACCCCCGAAATTGCCCTTCCGTCATGCTATTAGGCCTCCGTTTTCCGGACAACTCGGGAATAGGTGATCCTTTTTGTGTATGGTCGGAAATATCCTTTTGTAACTCCATAAAGTTCTCCAGTTGTCGCACACCTGTACCGTCGCTGCCACCCGTGCTAACTGGTTTCGATATGTTGGTTGTAAAAGTGACGGTCTTTTCTATTGTAGAAAAAGGATCGAATTGATTTCTTTAGGATTTTTATGCAAATGATTATATTCACTTTGTCCATTCCCATCATTGTCACACCAACATCGCTGTTTAGATAGCTTTCGATAGCGTTAAACGACGTGCCTGTTTGTACTGTTTCTGTCGTGTGAGTCGTTGTAACCAACGGTTCAACGACGTTAATTGGAGGCGTGGGTCGCTGTATTTTTTTTTTCCAAAATGCTGTCGATAGCTCCTTATAACGTGATAGAATGCAAATATTTAATGGTAAAATTAATTATTTCATAGGAGTTAAGCTTTTAACATACGTACCCCCACTATTTGAAGTCATCATATTTGCAACAAAACCTTGGGTGGGATGTAATGGCAATGATTCTCTTGAAGGTATGGTGTGTCGGCGAGGCTGTCAGATAGGTTGCTGCATGTTTTGTGACAAGAAGGAATGGCGGAAGTCGAATAAACTTGAGCAGAAGCAAATAAAAAAAAAAAAGAAAGAAAGAAAGAAAGAGAGAAAGAGAGGATCCAGTTGATTGAGGTCTCGAGTTCAAATGTGCCCGAGTAAAAGGGTGCTCACCTTTTTTAACAGGGATAGCGTCGTAACAAGTTTTTAAAGAGGAGAATAAGTGTATGAAAGAGAGATAACAGAAATTGTGTGTTCTTGAATAGGTTTTTGTACGTTGTGTATCATGAGTAGAAAGAAATAAAATGTACGTGCGTACAATAACGTGACATCTAAAAATAACTCGCATTATGTGATTCCCATTGGCCTCGTTGAAGCAGCATAATAATTGCTAAAAGTGATGTGCATCTTTAATACCACACATCAAACTTAGAGAAGTTTCATTCGAATCGTTTATTTGGGGCAAGAGTTTACTATTTTTCTACATGCATGTTCATCATGCACCTTTTTCGGAATAAATATTGGTCATCATTCGACCTACATTCCGGGTTCTCAGTAGGCATCACCACGCCGAGAATTTGAGGGGGAGAAAACGGGTGAATCACGCTTGTTACCGAAATCTGGATAAAATGTCGGAGCGAACTCCGTTTGAAAATAATTTTGACGACCTCCTGCACAAGCCTACGAGCAATACCATATCGGAGACGTTGAGCAACGTAGACGTCTCAAATCCGTTTCGTGATGTCATCTCACCTTTGATCGCGCCAACAAGTTCCTCCAGCGATCAGGACGTAGATGACTTACTAGGAAGGTCTTTCTTCACCTCGAATGAGGAAAAATCCGAAGAAAAGGAACATGAAGTTGGGGACGTGTTGTTCGCTAGGGGTATGGAGAGCAGCTTCTCAATTCCCTCGGAGAGTCAGTTCCACGAGAGAATCAGTAACAGCGACGAGTCTTCCTTTGAGGAGGAGAGAATTATCATAGGAGATTCTCACGAAAAACCAAGATTAACAAACTCTGAACTTAATTTCGATCAGGTAACATGTTAAATCTATCGTTTGACTCTTACGAAGATCCATGATGTAGAGCAATGCCGATTTTCATAGTTCTCATAGTCAGATTTTCAAGATGGCGACATGCCGTTATTCCAAATCACCGTCGAGGATCCACAAAAGATAGGGGATCCCATCAACGCGCATATTATATACAAAGTCCGGACGAGGGTATGTGAAGTGTATGTGTTGCGGAAAGGAGAAAGGAAAAGGAAGGAGGAGGAGGAGGATGTCATCTCACGCGAGAAAAACTTGATAATTTTTTTCAGACGACGTCCAATTCTTTTAAAAGCAGGGACTTCACCGTCTTGCGACGTTACCGTGATTTTCTGTGGCTTTATAATCAATTGACGAATGGTAATCCAGGGGTCATCGTTCCCCCTGTACCGGGTAAACACGCCATTGGTGAGGATAAGTGGATTCCTGCGCGGGTGCGCAAAATTCGTATTTCAACGTTTGTCAACGAATTAGTAATTCACGAGTTTCCTTTCAGGTCGTTTCCAAGACGAATTCGTGGAGAGCCGTCGTCAAGCCCTGGAAAGATGTTTGAATAAAATCACGACCCATCCGATGTTGTACAAAGATCCTAATTTGATGATGTTTTTGGAGTCGGATAGATTCGTCATTGATGTAAGAGTTGAAAGGATTATTCGCTTGCTCGATCGATGAATTCTGATCTGGAACTAACAAACAATTTCGTGACTACAGGTTAAACGAAAAAATAAGGGTGAATCCAAAGGCGTATTAAAATCATTGGGCGAGGTCGTTTCCAATGCCACAACTTTCAACAAATTTGTAGAGACGGATGAGGTATGAATTATCGCATCGAATATTGTGTATTGCACACTAAACGAAAATTCCATATTGATAAATAATTAATGTGCAATTCATCCTCTGATCTTTGTTCTAGTGGTTTGAAAATCGCAAGAACCAACTGGACATCTTGGACTCACAATTGAAAACATTGATGAAATCCGTTGAGGCCATTGTTAGGCAACGTAAAGGTATGTCCTATTTAACTTTATTTTTAGGTCGCGACATTTCGTTATCTCATCAATCGCCTTTTCGTTATTTCTCAAGATTTGGGTTTTGCTACCGCCGAATTTGGCGATAACCTATTATCCCTTGCCAACGCCGAAAACAACAAATCTTTAGCGCGTAATTTAACTCTATTGGGAAATTTACAGCAGAAAATCAAAGAATTGCAGGAGAAGCAGGTCGGCTTTTTTGTCTCTGGCACCTTTGGTGGATCAAGAGAGTAATCTCTCTTTTCTTTTTTTTTTCTTTTTAGGTGCAACAAGATGTCGCAACATTGGAAAATACTATTGACGAGTATATCCGACTAATTGGGTCAATTAAAGTTAGTAATAAATCCTTGTCTTCTTGTTCCTAGGAATTTATGAGGTCTGATCTACGCATTTGTGTAACACTGTTACTTTTACTTGAAGGTTGCGTTCAATTCACGCGAAAAAGTTTACCAAGCGTGGCAAAATGCCATCTATGAATTGCAGAAGAAAAAGATCAATTATGAAAGGTCAAAGGTTCAAGGTCGACTTTCACACGACAAACTCTCGATCGCATTGGCACAGATCGCCGAGGTAATTATTTTGCTCAAACTTGATCAGCCGATGTGATCTCGTGTAAATTGATAAATGAGTGATTAATGTAGTCCGAAAATCGAGCGGAAGAATGCAAGGGGGAATTCGAAGAAGTCTCGAAACTTATCAAGGTCGAAATAGATCGCTTTGATAAAGAAAAAGTGGAGGACTTCAAAAACAGTGTCGAAGCGTTCTTGGAATCGCTGATGGAAACACAAAAGGAGGTAAAATCACCTTCGTCAAGTTGTTTGGTGGTCGGGTCATGTCTTATTTGTCTACTGTCGCTTATTCTTGAACACCATTATCATCATTAGGTAATAAGTTTGTGGGAATCTTATTTTCTTCAGATCGAGTCGCAACCGGATGTCGCTCCCGAGGACGGAGCCATCACCACGACATCCTGATCACCCTGTTGACTCTTTTTCACAATTCTCTCGTGTTTCACTATTGCCATGTTAATCAATGCTCATTGAGAGCAACATAAATTAAAATAATAGATGGGTTTTGCGTAGATCGAAATCTAAAATCTCAATTAAAGAATTGCGTCACGTGTATTTTAGTTACCAAATTGTTCAAGAATCTAATGCCTTTGTGTAACAAACATAATAATTTATTTGTTTGTTTATGGATTAGATGTTAGTTTTATATGATGCTTTTTTTTTTTTTTTGGTTCTCTATCCTCGGATCGAAATGCAACCCGAGAAATTGGCTTTCAAATAGTATTAAACCGACCAATCAAATGTTGCGTAGTACCAACTCTACCATCACTTGTTCCATCAATGCTTTGGCACTGTTGTGAAAGAAAAGAACCGACACAAAAAAAAAAAAAATGAACACTTTCCCTCCTCAGCTAATCTATCAACAAAACGGTTCCTCGAATGGTCAAGTGTCCCCAAATCATTCACCCACCCGCTCGCCGTCGCCACCAATCGTCTCTTCAGGTCAAACCTCGCCGTCTCTCGGTTATCCCGCAACACATGGAGTACCAACAATGTATGGTGGCGGTAACATGCCCATGTACCCTTTTCAGCCAAAGTCACAATCAAAATTATTGGCACACGCGTACATTTCACATCCCCTTCCCAACCAAACCTCGGGACCGCCAGGACAAACTTTAATCTCAGCATCCGTTGCCGTGAATCAACAACAGCTCAATGTTTTGTCCCCAGAAGTAACAATAGGTTCAATACATTGGCAACAGCAACTCAACTATGCTCAGATATCTCGTCAGTCAGCTTCCCCCCACCACCACGCTCGGCAAGCAGCTGTTGTAGCCCGAAATTGTAATCTCGGAAGTTCAGCAATCGCGATAACGGATCCGAACAATCCAAACAAACCCCCAGTAAATGGTGTGCAAACGAAAAAAGAAATCAACGGGGACAGGCAAGATTCACTACATCAACAATGGATGATAATTGATCTGGGCGGTATGGGCCTCAAGAACATTAGCAAGGAACTTTTCCAATACAAATTCCTCACCACTCTCTATATAAATCATAATAATCTGACCTACATCTCACCGGAAATCTCCAAGCTAAGAAGCCTCGTGCTGTTAGATATGTCGGGCAACAAATTGTCTGACATCCCACCTGAAGTTGGAATGCTGACGAACTTGAGGGATCTTTTATTATTTGACAACAACCTCGTGTCATTGCCATATGAACTGGGCACCCTATATAAACTGGAGACTCTTGGCATCGAAGGAAATCCAATTAGTGATTTATTTAAAAATTTACTACAAAAAGAGGGCACATCGGCAGTGATCTCATATTTGCGGGATAATTGTCAAGGTATATAAACGTTAATCGTGTTGATCGAGATAAATTTAACGGTTTTCTTTTTCCTTTCTCTTTTTTCTTTCCTTTCAAAAAAAAAAAATAAAAATAAATA
Organism: Acaulospora colombiana; assembly: GCA_910592055.1. Lineage (NCBI taxonomy): Eukaryota > Fungi > Glomeromycota > Glomeromycetes > Diversisporales > Acaulosporaceae > Acaulospora > Acaulospora colombiana. The sequence goes on from CAJVPT010003861.1 coordinate 11,181, forward strand.
AATAGAATAATAATAATAATAATAATAATAAAATTGAACCACAAATTTTGAGGAAAATAACAATTCATTCGATATTTTAGTACCTCCTTATCCAATGGAAAGGGATTGGATAATGTTGGAGAACGAACCCGCTAGTGGAGATCGTGGTATGTCGCCGGTAATCGGGCATTGGCTGTACGCCAAAACAAAAGAAATGGTGACCAAAGAAACAAGGGTATACCATATTATATTCTGACTCTTGTGTTTATGGATTAATTTTCTTTTCCTTTCAGACACCTTTACCCTCCTCTGCTACAACATCCTGTGCGACAAGTACGCCACCACCCAACTGTATGGTTATACTCCCTCATGGGCGCTCTCATGGGATTACCGAAAGGACCGAATCGCGAACGAAGTACTGAACTATAATGCGGATATTGTGTGTCTCCAGGTAACAAAAAAAAAAAAAAACCTCGAGTTCGGGATAACTCATTAATTTTTATTTACCTATTTATCTCACTTGATCTTTTATTAATCTATCAAAAAAAAATTTTTATATGCAGGAAGTTAATTCATCACAATACGAAGACTACTTCAAAGAGGTTTACAGCAAGCGTGGAGATTATGATAGCGTTTACTGGCAAAAGTCGCGTGCAAAAACGATGTCTGACCAGGAGAGAAAATCGGTGGACGGATGCGCGACATTCTTCAAGGCCTCAAAGTAACATATCTTGATTTTGCAGAATGGTTTTGGGCAAACGATCGTTTCTCGTGATGGTTGAGATTTAACCCTTTTTTTTTTTTTTCTCCCTGAAAAAATAGGTATCGGTTAATTGACAAACAATTGATCGAGTTCAACCAGGTGGCGTTACAGAGACCCGATATTAAGAAGACCGAGGACATGTTCAACCGAGTCATCACAAAAGACAATATAGCAGTTGTCACATTGCTTGAAAATAAGAGTAGCTTATCACGTATTATCGTCGTCAACTGCCATATTCATTGGGATCCGTCGTACGCCGACGTTAAGCTGGTTCAGGTGGCGATGTTGATGGATGAACTGGATAAGCTCGCCCATAGATGGTGTACCTTACCTAGTCAATCACCTTATAATTATAGTGATCCTCACAAAATATCAACCATCATCTGCGGAGACTTTAACTCGACCCCTGATTCTGGCGTTTACGAATTCCTCTCGCGAGGCACCATTGGACAAGATCATGGTGATTTCGGTGATCACATATATGGATCCTACACCTCGGAAGGGCTATCCCATAAGCTGTCACTAAAATCTTCTTACTCCAATATCGAGGAATTGCCTTTTACTCATTTCACACCTTCATTTACCGGAGTGATCGATTACATCTGGTATTCCACGAATACGCTGACCGTTACCGGTTTACTGGGCGGCGTAGATAGAGAGTATTTGTCTAAGATGGTTGGATTTCCAAATGCGCATTTTCCTTCCGAGTAAGTAATTTCAAAATAAAAATTGACGATCAAAGGGTTCTTTTCTTTCTTCTTTCACCTGGACCCAGTTTTGTAACCCTTTGTTCCATTCAACAGTCATCTCCTGATCCTCGCCGAGTTCCGAGTAAAACCTCCACAGACGATACCACCACCACCTCATTTTGGTGGCCTGGCAGGCGGGAGCAGTAGTGGTAGCAGTTCGCAGCGAAGGTTTTCTTCTCAACTAGGTTCCAAGAAATAATTTTGACGAAACAAATTTGGGAGATTTTTATTTTAAAATTTTGGACAATGCATAGGTCGGTGTAATGATTGACTGTGATTAATGACGGATCAACAAAAGAAGAAAGAATCCCTGCAACGAGGATCCAGGACTATTAGGCGTGCGATAGATTGATTTATTGTTATTTTTCTTTTCTCTCTCTCTCTTTTTTTTTTTTTTTTTTGAGTATATTCTCTCTCAAGCATCAATTCCCCTTTTATAACACCCATTAGCCTTATCTTATTGTAGAACTTTTTTCCACTCTAATTTTCGCACTTTCCTTCTACATGTAAATAAAACCTGTAAACGAATTTGGTGGATAGGGTTTCTATTTTTTGGAATGCCAAAGATTTTCTAGGCTCTTTATTTTATTCTTTCGCGATTAACTTTATTTTACTTGTAAGAATAAATTTTTTTTTCTTTTACCTTTTATCCATTAACTTTTTTAAAAAAAAAATTTTTTTAATGAGCGAGACGGCGTGCGTGTGTGGGTTTACAGAAAAAAAAAAACTTTGCTTAACCAAAGACGCCCGGCCACGACTTGGCATTTGTAGCACTTTTTTATTATTTTTTTAATAGAAAAATGTATATACTTTGATGACAATGATACTTGAAAGTCCTTATTTCAATTGTTCAAAAAAACCGATGTAAAAATCTACTATTGCTAGTCACACTGTACGTAATCCTCTGCGTTGTTAGGTTTTGCCTGTGCTTCCGTCACCATTCTTTCCTTCTTCCTCTTCAGCGTTTCATATTCGACTTCCTTCTTGAGGATCTCGTTGCGTAGGTTTATGATGTTAATCATGCCCAATAAACCTGTGTGATGTTTGAATTAAAGTATACACGATTATAATTTTCCCGAATAATTGAACGCCATTTCATCATTCGAATTCAACGTAAGATGCAAGTGGAATTTTTGTGTGAGAATAACCTTGTTTGAAATGTCTCTGTGATTCCCTCAGAGATAAGGGGATCAGAACTCCAAACCAATTTAACGGGTCCCTCAATATGCGCTTCCTCGAGTGTTTCTCGGTTAAATCTCCTTTTAATTCGGATTTCGTCTCCTGAGTCGTGCGCCGACGCAACGATGACGGTGAATTATTATTTTCTGTATCCTTGTGTTCATTCGGGATCCCTCCGTCGATCTCCAAGTGTCCGCTCGTTAACGTGAGCTGAAAATCTTTTTTGCGTGACGCATCATTCACATCGACATCTGCCTCCTGGGAAATCAATCTGTTGTAACACATGAAAAGAGTTGGGAAGAATGTTTTTGACTAGTCGGCTAATTTATGACAAATTGGCGCATTTAACTAACACTCGACTGAAAGCCTGCATCCTTCCATCATATTGATCTTGGCAGATCCTACCAGGTCCCATAGTGTACTTGGCATGCGCCAGCTTCAAGAAACCCTGGAGTTTTCAAGCTCGTGAGTTCGACCGACACTTGTCAACCAAATGGAAGGGTGGAGTCATTTAGAAGCCAACTACTTACACCTTCCATTCCCTTTCCAATTTGCTTCCATTCTTCTTGGTAAGTCGAAATTAGGCTGAGG